>JAURVB010012865.1:0-204355 GCA_033002965.1 Piper betle | reverse complement strand
CTGTTACCCCTTCCCTCTCTTGTGTTTCACAATAAAGTCGTCGTCATCATCACTATAGCTAAGGATTCTTTTCTTGGGTTTAACTTCACCATTCCTAGATGGCAACAGCGGTTTGGCAGTGCTTTCAGGTTTCTCTATCTTGGGGAGTCTCTCAATTTTAGGGGATTTTATAGGAGTTCCCATCCTCATTTGCTTTTGCTTCCTTTGTTTTTTTCAAATGCTTTTTTCGCTTTTTCAGGTGACAACAATCCATGTTCCATCATCCTGCGCAGCATAACAGGGGCCAGAATAACAACAGATCAAAAGAACCATCATGCAAATCCCACAAGGTATCAAAGCAAGATTCTACAAGGTGATCTTATTTGATGTAAAACAGCTATCAATCGTGGTAAGTGTGATGAAAGCACCTACGCAATATATAACAAAATGAAAACTGCTAAAGAATATCACTAGATAACTGCATAACCATAAACAAATAGCAAAGCAACATTCATCGTTCAATCATTTGGACAAGCAAAAATTTCTTTACCGAACTGATTCTTCAAGCAAGGACATCATGCGGTCAAAATGTGTCAGTACAAGGGATGGGGGACGGAGCATTATTATTAGGGTGATTTTGACTAGTCCTCTATATATGGGAAAAATTGAAGTGTTATCCTATAGTTATATGAGCCTACTAACTTTGAACTTTTAGTGGGTCCCACAAAATAATATTTATATGTATTAAAAGTAGAGTGTATAAGTGGGAGGTTGATAAAATTTTATCTTTGTTTGAAATCATATGACCTACTTTTAAGATTTTTAAAACATGCACTAGTTAATAAATATTTTGAATTTAATTTTTATTACATTTACTTTGATAAGTAAGATCAATAGATTAGAAGCATTAGATTGAGATAAAAATTAATAAATACCCTTATTATTTATTTTTCTATTTATCAATGTGGATTTTGGGTGGTGGGACCCACTAAATTGTTCTAAAGAAAAGGTTTAGCTTATATAAGTTATATGAGGTGTAGCTTATATATACAAGGCTCTCTCTATATAAGTTTTTTAGGAGTTATTTACCGAGTAACTTTCATCATTTCCCTGCATTAAGAAGAACAAGAAGCAAGAAAGCAAGCAAATGAATTGAATATATAAAGAAGATAACAACTTTTCAAAATTGTCATAACAAAGTCTCCCACATCATGAGATAATAATAGCCAAGACATAGGATCAAAGGATAAACAGAGAAGAGCAACTTGAAATATTAAGCGCATAATGCTAGCTTTACTCAGATACGAAGAATTGACTGGAACGAGATTACATCTAATGAAGTTAAAGTCAATGGTATGTTAATATTCGACATGGGCCCAAGAAAGGTCTAACTGAATAACAGGTATTTAACACAGGCAAAATGACATAGAAGATCAAGGTAGAAAACCACTTTTAACAATTGATAGCACAAAATGCTCTAGATTCAACAGACGAACAATGTAAATACTTGCTTCAACCATAGAAACTAAATTACTACTGTACACAATTTTTCACTTCATGGAGATAATGGCATTATAACCTCAAACAGACTGGTAAGGTTTTCATATAGCATACAAGGGAAAACTACAATACGTGCAGAAAATATAATGTCAGCAGGTAACCAACCAAAATTCTGCCATCTCACTGGAAGGAATCTGCTCCATCAATGATCCATAAAAGATCCTCAATGGGTCTCTCTGAAGAAGAAAAAGATCAATGGCGTCATTTTTCAGTAAGTTGGTGGTTTAACTAGAAATAAAACAAAACAAAGGGTAGTTATATTGGATACCTCTTCAGGTATGTCATACTTTTGTCCTGGTAAGCTGTACAATTTCTTTTCCTTCATCTTTGTAACAGTAGCAGTCTTGGTGATAGATTTTGAAGATGAACTTGCTGTTTCTTTTCCTTTGACCTTAATTTTAAACATTTAGCAAATTAATCCCATGACATTCTTTGGTAATCAAAATCAGTTTTTATTTTGGAATTACCATGCATTTCTTTAATACTAAAGCAACATGAACAAAATGAGAATAAACCATAGTTGTCGCGGCTATGCATTCATTGATAACACATAAATGTAAAAGGGGTCAAAGGAAATAATAGACACGAATAATAGTTAACTGGACAGATGGTCTCTATTTTCATCTAAGAAAGAAAATATTTATACATATTAGTACCAACCAACTGAAATCAATATCTTGAGCTCCTGAAACATGATAATATTTATAGACAAAGTTCAGATAAATCATATTCAATAATAACCAGTTAATTCTCCCACCAAACAATCAAATCAAAACTGACACAAACCACCAAAGCAAATGAGTGTTCTCCGGCGCCAGACATAACCCATGCAACTATGTGATATGATTTCTGTCATTTATACAAGGTGATTTGTACGTAGTTCAACCGACACCTCTACCAATATCCCTTAAAGCGACAGACACAATTGTATTTTCTAAAAGCAAGTCTGTATTGTCAACAGGTGAGACATTACTAGCAGCTAAGTAACAACTTTCTTAATGCACAATAGTGTGCAGAAAAATAACCTTTCCTAATTGGCAAGGGCAATAAGAGACCCGTCCAACTAAACTTGAAATTGCAAAAACAAGTGTCGCCCTTAGGGCAAAAAACAAGATTTCCCTAGCGAATTCCATGTCTTCATGTACCCTTCTTCCCCTGGCAATGCCCCTTAATCCCACCAAAACATTTTACGTATGCACAGCCTTTGTATGTGGAAATGGGCATCATAACATGAAAGATAAACAGTGATACGCCTCCCCATTTACCGAACAGAAACACCCCAAATTAAATCCACGTATACTACAAACAAACGCTGCCTATACCACTTATTTTGGGGACAAAATTTTTTTTCCCAAATAACAATTTAATCATTTCTCATGTCTTCATTATACAAAATATACAATGATTTATCATATTATCAATAAGTAAACATTAAACAAAAAAATGAACACCTCCTTACCTCTTTTTTTACAGTAATCGATTCAACTTTTGGCTTCAAGCCGGATGCCTGTTTCGTGGATGAAACCGCAACCCTTTTCTGATTCATTAATTGATCAAACACCAACATGTCAGCAAAAACAGAAGATCTCAACAACACCCACAAAGAATAATCAAAATAAAAATAAAAACAACTAAATCTGTCGCAAATACAGTACCTCCGACTTTGCAACAATGGCAACGGATTTCTGCTTCGGATCCGGGACCGGCTTGGCCATGGAGCTACCAGAGCTCTTCGAAAGAGCCAAAGAAGGCGATATTGCCCTACCCTTGGCATCCGGTCTGGTCGCGTCAGGTCTCGGCTTGCTCACGTTGAGCTTGGTTTCCGACGCCATATCTAGGTGGCCTGACCCAAATTGCTGGTGGGCAATTATACTAAATCATACAATATGTAGCACACTTGCAAAGATTGAAGCTCAAAACAACAAATTCGAAGTTAGCAAAAGTAAGCTCAGCTTGAATTGTATCTCAGATGGGACGGGAAGATTGATGGGGGAGGAGAAGAGATTGTGCTGGTTACGAGGGAGACAGGTGATGTTCTCTTCACCGTCCGATCTGTTTAACTGGATGGACGGCCACCAACACATGGACATGTGTTCGGAACTTCGTTGGAGAGAGAGAGAGAACTCTCAGAAGTTTGTTGCAGGGCAGATCAGTTACATGGAGAGGTGTGTACATAAACGCTCGTTGGTTTTATGGATTTACCGTTTATTTTAAACTTAAATAATATAAAAATGCTGGGTAAAATTTTCTTCAAATAAAAATATAATGCATAATTAGTAGAATTAATAGAGTTGATTTTAAATTCGGATGGTATGAGTTTACATCATAACTATCTCTTGAAAAATTACTATTTGAAAATATAAATTTTAAGTAGGGTTCGTTTGGATAATGCGAAAGAATATAAATTGTATGGGAATTTTAAATAGATAATTTAATAAAAACAGTATATATGTATAATATATTTTTAAAAAAATAATACTTTTATAATATATTTTATGTTCATGTTAATCATAATGACTTTATGTAACCCACCAATGTGCTCCTTATAAACAAAAAACAATTTATTTTTTATTTCAATATATAAGAAAAAATAAAAAAAAATTTACTCTTCGGAGAGCATATGAGTGGGACACAAATTAATCATAATTATTTTATATTTTTCTTAGATATAATCATATTTAATTTATCTATAAAAAATATATTAAATATATTAAATATAACTCCTATTGGTAAGGTTGTTGACTATTTGAAAATTTTCATATCAATTATATTAATTTTATACCAACTAAATAGACCCACCCAAAAATAAGTTCCATACCAAAATTAAAACTTTCTTAGTATATGTGCATTTTGTTATTTTATTATTCACAAATTCTTTTTTAAAATAAAGCTAGTATTACATTGGCTTGATGGTAGAAACCACAATACCCGTATTCATGGAGCCAAGCTTCCTATTGTTGCAAAGTTGGGCCAACCCAAATAAAATAGAAACCCAGTTGCATTAAATATGTTTTTTTTGTTATACAAAATATATGTAAAACATCCAATGTAGGTGTATAATGACATAATAAATTATATTGGACTGTTTTAGATTTGAAAACTGCCATGTATAAGTGGTGAAAAATTTATCGTATATTGATCGTTATATAATCGGTGGAAAAGTTAGATTAACATTTGTTCTTGATGATGTCAATCATCCGTGCACATGGTAACTTCATGGTTGCATGAATCGGAATCGGAATCAGAATCAGAATCGGTTTTCCAGGGAGTCGGAATCGGAATCGGAATCGGTCTGAATCGGCCAAGAATCGGTTCAGTTGAATCGGTCCAAATTAATTTAATCGGTCCAAATTAATTTAATCGGTCATATATAATAATTTGACAATTTATAATATAAATATATTAAAATTGGGTATTGATGTTATTTTGATATTATTCTGTGTATTATAGTTTCTGATATTTTTAAATATTTTTTAAGATTTTTTTAAATTATTTAGAATTAATTATTATTTTTGACTCGAGTTAGACTCGAGTCAACTTTTAATTACGAGAATGCCACTCTTTACCCCCGCCGCCGCCGCCGGCCCGGTCGGCGGCGAGTCTCGCGGCGGCGATGTCGGAGGATGTCGGCAGCCCGGTCGGACGAACAGTCAGCGGCCCGCAGCCGGCGGCGAGGCGGCCCGGAGCGGCGGCGAGTCGGCGGCGAGTCGCGGCGATTCGTGCGTCACAGCCCGATTCGGTCCGGCCACACTTCGGCGGCGACGTTGCGAGGTCGGCGGCGAGGTCGGTAGCCCGGTCGGCGGCGAGCCCGGAGTCGGGGAGCATGGCGGAGGGCGGAAACAGGGCGGCGGCAGGCGGACGAGCGGCGGCGGCGTGGGGGAGCGGGTTTGATTTTAGGTTTTTAAAATCCAAATTACCATTTTACCCATACTTAAATAATTTAATAAAAATCATACCTAGGGTATTTTAGTAATTTCATTAAAAAAGTCGGCCCCGAAATCGGATCGACATCGCACCAATCCAAATTAAATCGGCCGATTCCGCACAGAATCGGCCGATTCGTGCAACAGAGGGTAACTTCAAGTACATATGGAGCTAATCGACACTTATCTCCACTAATAACTCGGCCATCCTTGCTAAAAGTTGACTTCAGTGATAATGTTGTCCTAGGTGGTGTGAACAAGTCTTTTACCGTAGCACTAAAGATAAAAAAAGTACTCGAATTTACTTTTTACCACTCTAATACATCAAGTCTTTTTTTTGTCGAGAATAAAGATTATTTTTTTCACCAATGTAACTATCAAAATCATTTATACCGCAACCACTTTCTTCTTCTGCATCCCCGTAAAAACGAGAGGATTTGCACTCAAACTTGAAACACCTCCAATAGAAGAGCAATGTAAATTTTTATAATGACTAAAACTTAAGTCATACAACTTGTACATATATTCTAAATGATCTCTTGTATCTTACTTTGAGCCCATATTGTCATCATCTTCATTAATGCACATATTTTTATAAAATTTATTTATACAAAATACAACACTTCTAAGTTTATACCTAGGGCATGTTGCCAATGCCATGAAATGAAGCATTGGTAGTGTTCTCTAATACTTTAAAAGTTTCTCATCGATATCATATATAAATGAACAATTTGCAAATTGTGCCATAATTTTAACTATATTATAATACATAAATAAGAAGAAGAAGGATAATAAAAGCCACAAAATTGATTAGTTACTTCATTAAAAACTTCTGCAAAATTTATAATAAGTGTCACTATTTCAAAGTCGAACCGATCTACTCTAATGGTTGTATTATTGTCATGAATATCTGCACATGTCATGATAATAATTTCTTCATAACCCTCAATAGATTAAAATATTATGTAAATACTAGTTCACCTATATTTTGTATCAGTGTTGAATTTCTTAGGTGACAAAACATACTCTTTAAATAACCTTTTATAAGATTGAGCATTAGGATCATTTGAGATAATAAGGAGCAACGTTTCCCTAATTTTGAAAATATATTCTTTAGCTTTCTTCCCTTCTTGATAGTATGTGCACTATATCTAATATAAAAATTTATAAAGATAGCCTAGCTTGTCAACTAATACAATCAACCATTGTATTATTATTTAAATCATTGTCTAATGTAATAGTAAAAGTTATTTCATAAATGTTAAAAGCACACAAAACATCTAAAAACTACATTGCTATATTAGAACCCCAAATGGGTGTTCTAATAACTTAAAACTAATAAGACACTTTTGCAAAATCCAATTATCATCAATAAAATATACAACAATAGCAAAATATCCACGACATTGACAACTTGTCCACACATCCACTGTAAAAGAAACTAAACCTCTATGAGATTCAAAAAGTTTAGAATTCGTCGTAATCTTTAATAAGAATACCTTCACTGATATTTCTAAGGGTTGAAATATAATCAGGATTAATAAATTGTGCATACTATGTAAACCACGGTTTTTTTCATTTTTATTATTTTTGATTTATTAAATTCAACACCGTTCTTCGAACGGTACATAAGAACGCACCGCTAATGCCAAGAGTGTTCCTGTAGTGGAGAATCTAGTTTGTTTAGGATTTTTTTGCACAACTTTTAGGTGCACACTTCTAAGCATGATGTGTAAGGGAAGAAGTACAACCTTATATAATAGCTAGAGTAGGTGGACAGTGCTTATATTGGGCTCTCGGCTTTTTTTTGCTTATAAGACCTCGTCGACGGCCTTATCAATATGCTTACAAACATCAGATTATTTCCTCTTTGCCTTTCTCTTGCTCGACAAGGGACCGGGTCGGATGGCATCGGCTTATTCTATAGCTTCCCTTCCAGAGAGGATCTTGGCCAGTTTCCATTTTCATGTGATCACCGTCTTCCAAATCATAAGCTTCTCTGTTTATAAAAGAGTATTGTATACATGACCTACACAAATCATACGGCTCATATGAGCAATAACTTTTATTTTAAACAATTTAGTTAATCCCACCACCTAAAATCTACACAGATAAATGTAAAAATAAAGGTTAGTTATAAATTTTCAAATTAATCTAATGTATATCTTTTATCTTAATTATTAAAGTAACTATAATATCAATTTATTTTAAAATACTTTTAAGCATGTAAATTTTTAGAAAATTTTAAAGGAGGTCATATTTATGTCTAAAAAAAAATTCGTCAACCTCTTGTTTTTTATTTATACTTCTAATATTTATAAACCTTATTGTGTAGGACTAATTAGAAATTGTTCAAATTAGAAGTATAGCTCATAAAAGCTATATGAGGTGTAGCTGACTTAAAATTTTCCCTTTATAGAATAGACATCATCAAATTCGTTAGGAAAGTGTGTCAATTTTAGCAAGAATTAAAAGTTTGAGGTCGAGAAATTTATAAAATTTGGGAAAGAAAAATGAAGAGAAAAGAAAAAGAGTTCAAGGTGAAATTTGAAAAGTTGGAGGGTGTAAGAGTTGTGGATGTAAATTTGGATGTTAACACTCATTAGTTGTGGATGCAAATTTGGATGTTAACTGTAACACCCCAATCCGGTTTACTCTCAACCCGGACTGGAACTGTTACAAAGGATCGAACTACTCGTAAACTGATTAAGTTGGCTGACCCAAAACCTACGACATAACCCTCTCGACGTCTCAAGATAGAGCACGCCGCTAATGCGCAAACAATATATGAATGAGATGCAAACCCTTACAGGATACTACGTGAATGCCATGATAATAACTACTCACCAAAATAATTAAAATAGCAACAAAATTCATAAAACCTAGAAATAAACGAACAGAACATCCCCTAAAAGTGCAATAAGGGGACGACCTATAAAACCTGTGACTTGAGTCAGGGTTTTACGTTACCGAACCAGTCGGTTCAACCGTTGGTTCGAATATGTTTGTTTCATGAACCGCGTGCTGAGTCGAGGCCAGCCATGAGTTATGAGCGATGTGAGTCAGGTGTACCTGAATATATGATGATAATGTCAAGAAGGTGGTAAGATATGAGTTATCAAAATATATGAAAGTATGCAGTATTTTTTTTCTTTTTATATGTTTGATCGTAAAAATAGTTTTAGGCCGAATAACGCGTTAGGACGCGTTGGATTATATTCGGGTGGGTTATTAGTTATAGAGCATGCCATTTGGATGTTGTTGTATTTGTTTTATTTTATGGAATTTTTCCATATTTGTCTAGATTTTTTTTAGAATTTATTACGAACTAGTTATTATTTTGACACGAGTAGGAATCGAGTCAATACTTAATTACGAAACTGCCATTGGAGTATTACACTTCCTTTCCCGACACCTTCCTCACCCTAAACCCTTGCCGCCGCCACTGCTATGTGCCACCGCCGCTGCCACTGCTATGTGCCGCCACCGTCGATGCCGCACTGCCGTCGAGCAACGCCGCCCCGCCCCGCCGTGCAATCGCCGTGCTGCCACGACCCACCCCGGCCATTGTCTCGCCGCCATGATGCCGGAATCGCCCCACAAGCTGCGACGCCCTCCCTCGTCGATCCGCCGCCGTCCGGGCCTCGCCGCCGCCGTTGTGACCCCGACGACCACCCCCTCGCCGTCGCCGACATTTCTCCCATCATCCCGACCGCCATCGAGGCCGGCCGCAGCCCCGATCGGAGAACGCTGCCGCCGCCACCCACTTTCGACGCCGCCGTCGACAGCCATCGCCGCCCCGACTGTTTTGTTTGACACCACCATCTGACCAAGCTCGTCGAGCTGGTGCCGATAGACCCCCTGATTGCCCCGTCCCGAATCATCGCCGGAATCCGCCGGAAAGCTACCGACATTACCGGAAAACCGCCGGAACCGTCGAAAAATTGGATTCGTGGGAAATTCGCCGGATCATCTGCCGAACGCAGCCGGTCCAATCTGATCGGACTTCGGATGCCGCTAAGTGCCGAATTCGAGTTTCAAGCCACGAAACAGCCCTAGCCGCCGCCGATTTTCAACGACGCGAGGTATAAATTACTTCGACGTAAATTCTTAAATTTTATAATTATTAGGGAAGCATGCTAGACTAGATAATTAGATGAATTTTCGTGTTTTTGACGTGTCTGTATGTTTGTGTGTAATTTAATAAAAAATTATGAAATTGGTTGATTGATGAGTGTTCAAATGGAAAAGTAAGGAATTAATTAGGTAAACTAATTCATTACCCTGATTTAATGAGACGTAGATTGAAAACTCACTAGAATTGACTTAGGATGAATGTGTGATGATTGATGTGTGATTATGTTGATTGTGTGTGCATGCTATAGGATGTGTGATTCATCATGCAGGCGTTAGTTTTTAGCTTGATTGTGTAGGTACGGTGTAGGAGCTCGCCGCCTAGGCGCGTGGACCCGTTTGGAGCTTCTACCAGGTCCGTTTAGGACTCGTTCTCTATTTTTACGCTACTCTATTGTGTATTTGATTTACTATGTGCAGGACGAGTTAAGTGGCATTTTATCGGATCCCACTCAACTCGGGCCATTTAACCAACAATTTTCTGGATTAATAACCCTTGAGGATGAGATCCCTCGAGCTTGTTTTCGAAAATAAGATCCACCTCAAGTTTCCTTCGGGCCTATTATAATAAATCCCGACCCAGCCCTATAAATAATTTTATCGAGTTTTTAGTGAGACAAAAGGAGATGAATCTACTTGCACATACCATGAGCGGATGTTGTGCCAGTCAAAGCAGGCTCTGGATTAGTGCCAGCGGACTGTTTCATTCCCGAGGGATCCTGACAACTCTGCGTTTGAGTTCCTCACACCCGGAGGACGTGGAGGTTTACGGGTACTGTTTAGTACAATGCATGTCCGGACTTGTGGTGAGAAATGCGAGGGATGAAAGCTGTCGAGAACTGCGGAGGAGCAGCACAGAACCTCGCACACATGTACCTGTCGCGTGTAATGTATAATGATGGTGTGTTAATACTGTGTGAATGATAATTATGATGTTTTTGTCTTGATGAATTGCTTATTATAAAACGAACGGATAATTGTGAATGAGTAGGAAGCCTTAGAGTTCAGACTTGGCTCAGATGAAAACAAATGAGATAATGATGAATGCTATGGTAGATTGTCATGTTTTATCGTATTTTGATAAAATATTTATATACCCTTGTTGTGGACAGGTTGGCCCCTATTGTACTTTTAGGGGAGATTCTGTCCGTTTTTTCGTAAAAATTAATGAATTTTGAATTAAAATTTCTTGCTGTTGCTATGGTTTTATTTTGCTTGCACATCATAGCATGCATGTAGGACTACGTTAGAACCAACGCATCCCATCCATGCATTTTATATTTGCATCTCCATCTTGAGACACCGAGGGCAGATTCGGGTCGGCTTAACCGAACCCAGTAGATTAGTGAACGGTTCGGTCGCCGGTGACATATTCCGAGTTAGTTCACGGGTGAGCCGAAATGGGGTGTTACACGACCATTTAGAATACGACTCAATATAGTATATATATAAAACAATAATTTATATCGCAATAGACTTCAAATCATCCACACATACTATAATTGGGTCTAGCCCACCTGCAATCTCATACTCAGCTCATTTGGTTCCTTTTCATTTCAGCATAGCACATCATTAGAGCTTTTCTCAAAACATTTCCACGCATTTCTAAAACATGGCATACAAGCCTCACAAACACATGCATAAATACTAATATGTAAATCTACTACAAAAGCCAATCACATCACATCTTACGCAAAAGTCGGCGCGGCACCAGGTATGTGTGTGCAATGCAAGCGCTACTCCTTCGTCAAGGCCGGCATACACCATTCATCATTCTCACCTACATATAGTAGAAAAACGTCAGCAACGGGTGTCACTGGTCCGGAAATAACTAATATCAAACTAGAACATGAGAGCAAACTCTCATGGAAAGCAAACCATCATATATATCTTCCTCAAGAACTCTCATAAGGGCAACTACAGAGGAGCCGTCGAGCAGCTGACTCAACAGCATCCCGATCTATCTGGTACTGTGCCGCTCACGACACTTCTTTTTCAGTACTTCACGTAAAACTTTTATCCTAAGCCCTCTTCGAACCTCCATATTACTCCTGGCCTTGAGCACGTAGACCGAGCACTCTCAGGCAGTCGCCTTTAGTACCCTTTGAACCACAAGTCCGGACATGCGCTGTACTAAACAGTACCCGTAAACCTCCACGTCCTCCGGGTGTGAGGAACTCAAACGCGGAGTTGTCAGGATCCCTCGGGAATGGAACAGTCCGCTGGCACTAATCCAGAGCCCGCTTTGACTGGCACGGCATCCGCTCATGGTACGTGCAGTCGACTCATCTTCTCTTGTCTCACTGAAAACTCGATAAAACTATTTATAGGGCTGGGTCGGGATTTATTATAATAGGCCCGAAGGCAACTTGAGGTGGATCTTATTTTCGAAAACAAACTCGAGGGATCTCATCCTCGAGGGTTATTAATTCCGAAAACCATCGACCAGGTGACCCGTGTTAGGTGGGGTCCAATAAATCATCCACCTGACACGTCCTACGATCAATAAATCAAATCACCGATAGAATAGAGCGATAAAACCTGAGAAGCGTGTCCTAACGGACCTGTCAGAAGCTCCAAGCGCAGTCTCGTGCCTAGACGGCGAGCTCCTGCAACGAACCTACATGAACATAACTATTTACTAACGCCCATACATATATGATGCACGCCTATATAACTAATATATCCACATGCATACAATCATCTAATCAAACATGACAATCATCTCGACAATTACCCTACGTCTCTAATTGTCAAGCAAGTTAATAATTTTATCATTTCATATGTTACTTATTACCTAGCACTTTTAATTCCAATTTCAAAGCATACCTATTCTAATTAGGTGACAATGGTTTAATCAATTTAATCTGTTTAACTTAATGCTAGCATGCAAAACCTAATTCATACAAATTCATAAATTAACTAGTTAACAAGCATTTAATTAACTATTCAATGGTTTACTAACAATTTCATTAGTAAGCATTTACATCATACAACACAATTTACGCTAATCATCACATGTTTATCATAATCACGATTAATTAAACTAAAATCATGAAGTTAATACAATTAATTCTAATATGCTACCATGACCACAACATGTATGTAATAATTCTAAAAAAGAAGGAAGAACCACCTCGCGATCGGCGCTGAAATCGGTGCCGACGGACGAAGGCGGTGAAGGCGAGTCGGCAGTTTTCCGGCGACTGTGCCGGCGGTTTTCCGGCGAGCTGTGCCGGTGGTTTTCCGGCGACTGCTCCGGCGAGGCAATCGGAGGTAGGGGTTAGCACCGTCTCGGCGAGCTTGACCCAATGGTGGTGACGACAAAGGCAGCCTGTAAAACCCACGATTCGAGTCAGGGTTTTATATTCAGAACCGGTCGGGTCGACCGTTATTTTTCGAGTTGAGTCAGTTTCAGGACACGTGTACCGAGCCGACGCCGGTCGCGTGTATGAGCTATGAGGGTCATGCGTACCCAAGTATATGATGATAACGTCATGAACACAGCAGAACAGAATGAGTTATCAGATATATGAGAGTATGTCAGTCATTTTTTTTATTATTATTTTTATATATAATGGATCGTAGAATTAGTTTTACGCCGTTTATCGCGTTAGGACGCGTTACGGGCATTTTGGGTGGGTTGATAGTTCTAGAGCATATCATTACGATGTTTGGTATTTGTTTGATTTTACGGGATTTTTCCCGATTTTTATGAATTTTTTTAGGATTTAATACGACTTAGTTATTATACTTGACTCGAGTCGGAGACGAGTCAAGTAATATTTACGAGTTTGCCACTACACACACCCTCGACTTTTTCCTTTCTTCTTCCCCAAACCCTCGCCCGCGCCGCCCCTGTTCGCGCGCCACCGCCGCCGCTGTCGGCGCCGCCGGGCCGTCGACCGACGCCGCCCAGCTCGGCGACGACGTCGCCCTGCCGCCCGGACTAGGTCCGGCCCCCATCGGACCGCCGCGACGCGAGGAAACCACGCCACGACGCCGCGGCCGCGTTGCGTTTCCGTCGCCAATCCCGCCGCCGGCGACCGTCGCAGCCGTCATCCAGTGGTCGCCTCAGCACCACCGACCACCCAGCGACCCTCCCCGACCGGAACGGAGGGCATCGCCGCCCTGGCCGGCCGGATTTAGCGACCCAACGCCGCCGCTCTGTTTTAGCCGTTTTCCGGCGAGCCGCCTCCTCCGTTGGCCGCGTCGACCTCGTAGATGAGTCGGGCTCGTCGAGCCGGTTCCGAGGGTACCCTACATGACCCCTATCCAGCTAGTAGATACCACCGGCAATGGTTGCCGGAAAACCACCGGAAGTCGCCGGAAAACCGCCAGCAACTGCCGGAAAACCGCCGGAAAATCGGAATTTCTAGAATTCGCCGGACTTCACCGGATCTTCCGCGGGGCTCACCCGGTGGAGCCCGATCGAGCTTTGGACGCCGAGGAGCGCCGAATTCGAGCTCCGAGGCGCGCGACGGAACCCTAACCGTCGCCGATTGCCGACGACGTGAGGTATAATTACCTCCGATTGATTTCTTTAAAATTGATTATGATTGTTAGTATAACATGCTAGAATTAAATAATTGTCATGATAAACATATGAGTATGAGTGTAGTGATGATTGCATGATGCAATTAATTGAGAATGAATAGGGAGTGATTTAATGAGGTAGATCGAGTTGAGCATGATAATTGTGTGTGATGTGATTAATGACTAATTAGGGATGAAATGATAAGTTACATGATGAGATTATTAGTGAATGAAGTGATCTAATGAGATGAATTGTGTATGAACATGTTAAACTAGTACGATGCAACTTAGAAGAACAGAATAAAATATGGTATGAGTAGTTGAGTTAGGATTATTTACTCTTATAATTATTTGATGGTTATTTTGATGATGATTCTGTGTTTAATTGTGTTGAGTTTGATGCATCATTTAGTTAGCGGGCGTTAGTATTTAGTTTTGATGTGTAGGTACGGAATAGGAGCTCGCCGCCTAGGCGCGATGACACGCTTGGAGCTTCTACCAGGTCCGTTTAGGACTCGTCTTGTTTTACGCTCTTCCATTGTATGTTTATTTTATTATTGCAGGGCGGGTTAAGTGGCGTTTTATCGGATCCCACTTAACTCGGGCCATTTAATCGAATATTTCCGGATTAATAACCCCTCGAGGATGAGATCCCTCGAGGATGATTTCGAAAACAAGATCCACCACAAGTTGCCTTCGGGCCTATTATATGAATCCCTTCCCAGGCCTATATATATAGTTTTATCGAGTTTTCAGTGAGACGAGAGATGGAGAAACCGACTGCACGTACCATGCAGAGGATGCCGTGACAGTCAAAGCGGGCTCTGGATTAGTGCCAGCGGACTGTTCCATTCCCGAGGGATCCTGACAACTCCGCGTTTGAGTTCCTCACACCCGGAGAACGTGGAGGTTTACGGGTACTGTTTAGTACAGCGCATGTCCGGACTTGTGGTTCAAAGGGTACTAAAGGCGACTGCCTGAGAGTACTCGGCCTTCGTGCTCAAGGCCAGGAGAAATATGGAGGTAAGGAGAGGGCTTAGGATAAAGTTTCACGAGAAGTACTGAAAAGAAGTGCTGAGAGTAGCACAGTACCAGCAGCAGCAGTAAGTTCGGGATGCTACCGGGTCTGCAGCCCAGTGGCTCCTCAGTAGTGCCCTTCAGAGTGTTCTTGAGGAAGTATATGGTTTTCTTTCAGATGAGAGTTTGCTCTCATAGCCAGTTTGTTATAGTTATTTTATTTTCCGGACCAGTAACGCTTGTTACTGACGTTTTTCTTATATATATGTAGGTGATAAGCACGAGATGGATGAGCCAGCTTGGACGGAGGAGCAATGAGGTCTTGTGCACACACATGTTAGATTTCTGAATGTTTAATATTGTATTATTATGTTATTATTTTGTGAATGACATGATTAAATGTTTGAGGCATGATAATGATATGAAATGAAATGATCAGAGTAGCGCAGCAAAAGTATGATGGGTTAGGACCCAAGTTCCAGAATGAGATATAGTATATTAGATTGTGTGAATGAAATTGTTGATATATGCTATATATACTTGTATATATTATTTTGACAGGGTGGACCCTAATTGCACTTTTAGGGGAGACTCTGTCCCTTGTATTTTAAATTTCAGTAATTTTGATCGTAATTGTATTGGTGTGTATTTTGAATTGCTTGTCATTCATGTAGTACCATGTTAGGATTTTTGCATATTTATTCATTCATGATAGATCGTATCTTCATCTTAAGACGCCGAGATTGGATCCACATGAGTTAGGTTCGGGTTAGCCGACCTAACCGGGGCCTGTAACATGCCGGTTCGGTTCACGAGCGTGAACCGGATTTGGGGTGTTACACAGCCGTGGCGATGGCCACCGATGGCGATGTCAAGTGCGGTCTGGGCGGTCGGCCGCTCCAATCAGACCCACGGTTGGTCTCGACGGCGGCACTAGGCAAGGGGAAAGGTAGGGAAGTCGAGGGAGAAGCTCCGACGTCACGGCGGCGGCGGTCCGGCGCAGACGGCGGCAAAATCGCGTCGGGAACGGAGGGAAATCGAGGGCGATTTCCGGCGTCGCAACGGCTGGACGGTGGTCGGGCGTGGTCGAGGCGGCAAGGCGACGGCACGACCGGGCTGGGCGGCGTCGATTGGCGGCGAGGTGGCGTCGACGACGGTGGCAAAATTCTCAAGGGCGGCGGCGGTGAAAACGCGGGTTGGGGGAGGAAGATGAGAAGTATAGGGGGTGGCAAAGTTGTAAATAAGACTTGACTCGACACCGGCTCGAGTCAAGAATGATAACTAACTCGGAATAAATCCTAGAAAAATCTAGAAAAATTGGGAAAATCCCATAAAATCAAACAAAATATCACAACATCCAAATGACATGTCGTATAACTAATAACCCACCCGAATACCATCTAACGCGTCCTAATGCGTTATTCGGCCTAAACTAATTCTACGGTCACAACATAAAAAAAATAAAATCATCAACTGTATACTCTTATATCTACTGATAACTCAGTCTGCTGATGCGTATCTGACGCTATCATCGATACTTGGGTATACATAAACCCTCATAGCACGTGCGCACGGTCGGCCTCGGCCCCGCACACGTGTTCTGAAAGCTGAACCGACTCAAACTACGGTCAAACCGACCGGCTAACGACTATAAAACCCTGACTCGAGTCTCGGGTTTTACATTAACACTCATTAGTATTTATAGATTTTTTGGAAAAAAAATTAGAGAGAGAATTCTTTCTCTCTAATAGAGCCTTAGAGAGCCGTTGGCTCTAGAGAGGGCCAAATTAATTGGCTCTTTAAGAAAAAAGAAAAAAAGGGCTGTTGTGGCTCTCTGTGATTAGAAGTTCAAGCTATTTAATTCTTTAAAATTAATTTTATATTAAATTGTGGCATAAGATTAGATAAAACTTGAACTGCTCGATGTTGAATGTAAAATAAACTCAATTCAAAACCTATTAAACTCGGCTAAATCGAAAAATATATAAATCGAGTTTAAACACTTTTGAACTTGTCTCGATTCGACTCAATACATTACCAACCCCCAGGATATTGTGTGGAAAAGAAAGCCTCAAGCACGAAAAGGCTGTCCGTTGTCTCTTTTTGCCAAATACGACTCTCCACTACATGTTTCATTCACTTATCCAAACTCCTATTAAGCTTAGGGTCCCTTTGGTCTGATACATTATGAAAGAAAGAAAGAAGAAAAGAAATTAAGAAAAAAAAGAAATTAATATTGATATTATTTTCTTTCATGTGTTTAGTTAGAAAAAAGAAAATTTGCAAAACACTATTCTCATTTTTTATCAGTATTTTTGTATTTTGAGTGGAAAATTAGTTATGAAGGACTTTTCAACCCATATTTTCTTACAAACTTAAATGTGAAAAAGCACATTTTTTGACATTTATTTCTTTTTCTTTTTCACAGTCCAAACATAAAAACGAAGTCTATGAACTTGACATGTGTTAAAATTTTATATTTCAACATGAATCAAACTCAATTAGCAACCTTAGGTCACCAGCCACCAAGTCCTCTAAGGATGTGTGTGGTAGGGTTGCTAATACCTCAGTCCAGCTTGAATTCACTTTACGATTAGCTTGATATCGTTCGAGTTATAGTTCGGCTCGAATCAAATGAGCATGAGCACGAGCACACATCCTTTTGGCTCAACTCGATTCGATTCGAAACTCGATAATTTATATTAAATATAATAATTTATATATTTTTTATATAGTCATTATTGAAAATATAAAAATATTTAAAAAATATAAAAATAATCAATGTAATTATATTATAATGATATTTTTACATTATAATATAATAATTTTGTTCCCAAACATACTCTTTAGTATATAATTAAATCAAAATTAAACTACTTAATTTTTTCTAATTAATTTTATCTCAAATTATAGAATATATATAGGGTAAAGTTTATATAAGACAGAGGCAGGAAAATTTTCCTACCCCAAGCTCTAATTTGGGCCGTCTTTATAATCGGAAGGCCCAGGTTTAATGAAAAAAAATTCTACAACCTTTGGGAGCCAGGTTCCGGCCATCGTCGGGCCGGCGAGGGACGGGGGCATCTGCGACAGGGGAGGGAGTCATTGCAGGCGGCGCAACTGGGAGGGGTGGCAGCCGCCACGGGACAGAATGGTCGAGGGTGAGGTGGCGGCCACCACGGGACAGAAGGGTTGAGGGAGAGGTGGCAGCTGCGACGAGACGGCGGGGTCAAGGGGGAGCAGGGAGGGGTGGCGGGGGCATCCATGATGGGGGAGGGGAGTGGGGTAGAGGAGGGAGTCATGGGTGGCGTAAAAGGGATCGGCCGCAGGGGAGGGGGGGTGTCTATAGGCGGAGGAGGGGGAGCTCTTGTGGCCAAGGGAGGGGGGAGCATTCGCGGTGGGGGAGGGAGTCATCGTGGGTGGCAAGACTAGGAGGGGGTGGCAGCGGCGATGGGACGGAGGGGAGGGGGAGGTAGCCCGTGACTCCTTCCTCTACCCAGCTCACCCCCTTCCCCTCCACGGACGCCCCCTGCCAACCCTCCTCACTCCCCTCGACCCCACCACCCGCGACTCCTTCCCCGCTCCCCCTCAACCCAGCCGTCCAGCAGCGTCCGCCACCCCTGCCGGTTGCTCCACTTGTGATGACTCCCTCCCCCACTGCAGACGCTCACCTCCTCCCCTAACAGCGGATGCCCCAGCTTGTGGATGCCCCCCCCCTTCCGCCTGCGGACGACCCCCTCCCCCACCCACGGATGCTCCCCTCCCCCGCCCAAGGATGCTCCCCCTCCCCCGCTCGCGGGCGCTCCCCCCTCCTCCCCCTGTGGACGCCCCCCCCTCCTTGGCAACCGATCCTACCACTGTTGCCATGCTGCCCAATCCCATTGAGACCGACGCCATTGGACATGAGGCGATGGAAGCTATGGGTTTTGTTAGTGTCACTGTCGTTGTCGGAGCTAGAGGAGAAATCAAAGGAGTCGGAGTCGGAGTCGAAGGGGGAGTTGGGCGCTGCAGCGGGACTCGAGAATGTGGGCTATCCTTGTAGTCGGAGTCGAAGGGGGGGGAGGAGGGGAGGGGGGATTTTTTTCATAGAATTTGGGCTATCTGATCATAAGGACATCCCAGATTATGCAAGTAAGTGCCTCTCATATATATATAATATATATTATGATGCTGCTATGCACTGCCCTGTTTGGCAGTGCAGGGGCAACTCATAGGAAGGGGACCATTGGATTTCAATCCAATGGCCCTCACAGCTCTTTCTCCCCCCATCACCCTTGCCCGCAGCCACTACCCCCCTCCCCCTGGCTTCCCGCCGTTCCCCTCGACCATTCTGGGGTGTGTGTAAAACCCACGATTCGAGTTAGGGTTTTATATTCAGAACCGGTCGGGTCGACCGTTATTTTTTCGAGTTGAGTCAGTTTCAGGACACGTGTACCGAGCCGATGCCAGTCGCGTGTATGAGCTATGAGGGTCATGCGTACCCAAGTATATGATGATAACGTCATGAACACAGCAGAACAGAATGAGTTATCAGATATATGAGAGTATGCCAGTCATTTTTTTTATTATTTTTATATATAGTGGATCGTAGAATTAGTATTAGGCCGTTTACCGCGTTAGGACACGTTCGGGCAGTTTGGGTGGGTTGTTAGTCATAGAGCATATCATTATAATATTGTGGTGTTGTTTGATTTTACGGGATTTTTCCCGATTTTTATGAATTTTTTTAGGATTTAATACGACTTAGTTATTATACTTGATTCGAGCCGGAGACGAGTCAAGTATTATTTACGAAATTGCCACCAGCACTTTTCTTCCTCTTCACGACGACCTTTTCTCCCCACGCCCAAACCCTCGTGCCGCGCCGCCCCTGTTCGCGCGCCACCGCCGCCGCTGTCGGCGCCGCCCGGCCGTCGACCGACGCCGCCCAGCTCGGCGACGACGTCGCCCTGCCGCCCCGACCAGGCCCGGCCACCATCGGGCCGCCGCGACGCCGGAATCGCCACGCCTAGCGCCGCGGCTGCGTTTGGTCGCGTCGCCGATTCGGTCGCCGGCGACCGTCGCAGCCGTCATCCAGTGGTCGCCTCAGCACCACCGACCACCCAGCGACCCTCCCCGACCGGAACGGAGGGCATCGCCGCCCTGGCCGGCCGGATTTAGCGACCCAACGCCGCCGCACTGTTTTAGCTATTTTCCGGCGAGCAGCCTCCTCCGTTGGCCGCGTCGACCTCGTAGATGAGTCGGGCTCGTCGAGCCGGTTCCGAGGGTACCCTACATGACCCCTATCCAGCTAGTAGATACCACCGGCAATGGTTGCCGGAAAACCACCGGAAGTCGCCGGAAAACCGCCAGTAGCTGCCGGAAAACCGCCGAAAAATCGGAATTTCTGGGATTCGCCGGAATCCACCGGATCTTCTGTGGGGCTCACCCAGTGGAGCCCGATCGAACGTCGGACGCCGAGGAGCGCCGAATTCGAGCTCCGAGACGCGCGATGGAACCCTAGCCGTCGCCGATTGCCGACGACGTGAGGTATAATTACCTCCGATTGAGTTATTTAAAATTGAATATGATTGTTAGCATAGCATGCTAGAATTAACTAGTTGTCATGATGAATGTTAGCACAGTATGCTAGATTTGATTAACCGTCATGAGTAATGTCTAATTATGAGTAAAGGGATGATTGTATGATTTGAGTGATTGCGAATAAATAGTAAGTGATCTAATGAAAGCATGATAAGTTATTACGACATAACTTAGAAAAACACGATAAGATTGGTATGAATAGGAGTTAGAATTTCTTTCATAATTATTGTTATATAATTGTTGATTGTTGTGGTAGATGTTGTATTGTGAGCGTGTTTAATCATAACGAGTTTGATGCATCATTTAGTTAGCGGGCGTTAGTATTTAGTTTTGATGTGTAGGTACGGAGTAGGAGCTTGCCGCCTAGGCGCGATGACACGCTTGGAGCTTCTACCAGGTCCGTTTAGGACTCGTCTTGTTTTACGCTTTTCTATTGTATGTTTATGTTATTAATTGCAGGACGGGTTAAGTGGTGTTTTATTGGATCCCACTTAACTCGGGTCATTTAACCGAATATTTTCCGGATTAATAACCCCTCGAGGATGAGATCCCTCGAGGATGATTTCGAAAACAAGATCCACCACAAGTTGCCTTCGGGCCTATTATATGAATCCCTTCCCAGGCCTATATATATAGTTTTATCGAGTTTTCAGTGAGACGAGAGATGGAGAAACCGACTGCACGTACCATGCAGAGGATGCCGTGACAGTCAAAGCGGGCTCTGGATTAGTGCCAGCGGACTGTTCCATTCCCGAGGGATCCTGACAACTCCGCGTTTGAGTTCCTCACACCCGGAGAACGTGGAGGTTTACGGGTACTGTTTAGTACAGCGCATGTCCGGACTTGTGGTTCAAAGGGTACTAAAGGCGACTGCCTGAGAGTACTCGGCCTTCGTGCTCAAGGCCAGGAGAAATATGGAGGTAAGGAGAGGGCTTAGGATAAAGTTTCACGAGAAGTACTGAAAAGAAGTGCTGAGAGTAGCACAGTACCAGCAGCAGTAAGTTCGGGATGCTACCGGGTCTGCAGCCCAGTGGCTCCTCAGTAGTGCCCTTCAGAGTGTTCTTGAGGAAGTATATGGTTTTCTTTCATATGAGAGTTTGCTCTCATAGCCAGCTTGTTATAGTTATTTTATTTTCCGGACCAGTAACACTTGTTACTGACGTGTTTTTATACTATATGTAGGTAATAATCACGAGTTGGAGGAGCCAGCTTGGACGAAGGAGCAATGAGGTCTTGTACACACACATGTTAGATTTCTGAATGTTTAATTTTGTGTTATTATGTTATTATATTGTGAATGACATGTTCAAATGCATGAGACATGATAGAATGTGAAATGATCAGAGTAGCGCAGCAAAAGTGTGATGGGTTAGGACCCAAAGTTCAGAGAATGATGAATATAATAGATTAGAAGTATGTGTGAATGCTATCGTTGCTATACGTATATATGTTTGAATATACGTTTTTGACAGGGTGGCCCCTAATTACATTTTTAGGGGAAATTCTGTCCCTTTTATTTTATAATTTTTACTAATTTTGATTGTAATTGTGTTAGTGTGAAGTTTAGGTTGCATGTCATCCATGTAGTATCATGTTAGGGTTTTATGAATTTATCCATGCATGACAAGTCGTATCTACATCTTAAGACGCCGAGATTGGATCCGTATGAGTTAGGTTCGGGTTAGCCAACCTAACCGGGGCCCCGTAACATGCCGGTTCGGTTCACGAGCGTGAACCGGATTTGGGGTGTTACAGGGGGTGGAAACAAGGCAAGGGGGGCTGGGGGAAACAAGGCAGGGTGAGTGGCAAGAAGGGGGCAAGGAGTGGCGGGAAGCGGCCGGAAGGGGCAAGGGGGAGTGGCAGGGATAGGGGGAGCGGCAACGTCGGGGGACAATTGTGGGCAAAGGTAAGGTGGGGTGGGGGGTGGGGGGGGGGGGCGGTGGAGAAGAAAGAGCTAGGAGGGCTGTTGGATTGAAATCCAACGGCCCTTCTCCTATTTGGTGCCCTTGCACCGCCAACCAGGGCAGCATCTCTCTCTATATGTATATCTATAGGTGGCATATACGCACATGAGACGAGGCAGGGAGGGAGGCGGGACAATCCCACCACTCGCCCGAGCAAGCCCCTCCTCTATAAATAGTCGTCCATACCCACTCTTATTTTCCTGAACGCGGAGGGAGAGCTAGAAGGGAAGGCCCAAGGTGGGCTAGGAGCAGAAGACGCCGGGAGCAAGGCTAGGAGCAGACATGGAGAGAAAGAAGGAGCTAAAGCCACCATTTGGTTGATTTTTCTGGCCGCAATACACTGCCTCCGGCCAAACTACGGCGTCCAAGGTGTTGTCCTCATCGTGGAGAAAAGAACTGAACGAAGCCCCTAGCCGAAGCTGCCAGGAACCGACGCCTCCGCCGTGAAGAGAAGAAGCCGGGAGAGGAGAAAAGAGAAGGAGAAGAAGAAGAGGTGCACTAGCCGCCATCCACGCTCGCCGGAGACGTCTCGCGAGAGCCACCACCTCCCCAAAGTCATCCCCGACCCGTTCCCGCCGGACGTAGCCGCCGCCGAAGCCTGCCGACAACAATAACCTTTGATATTTTCAGTTTTGCCGTTTTTGGGCCACTTTCCTGGCCAACCAGAGTGACCACCGACCGGAATGTGGTATCCAACTGAATCCCCACTAGCGGCTACGCTTCCAAGCTCAGATCTCGACGTCGGCGGAAATTTCCCCGAAAGTACCCCACCGGAGAAGTAGACGAAGAACGTCCCCGTATTTGTTGAACTTTTTTCGGCCAACCATCCTCACCTCCCGTCAAAGTAAGACGTCCGAAGTGGTGCCATGGTTGCTTAGAGAAGATCAAGACCGCGGCCTGCCCGGCGCACCCAGGTTCTGCCCAGACGAAGCGCACACCACTTGGTCTAGCCGCTTGAAGCGACCGATCCGATCTATTTTCTCGGCCGGTCCGGTCTGGTTCACCCCAAATTGTTCCGCATTTATCCGAAATCCTTCTCGTTCTCCCCTTAGCGTGAAATTCAGAACACCACTCATTGGTGAGGTTTGTTTTACATTTTGAAGATCAGATCCATGCTACTTAAATTTGGGCACATATTTCGAAGAAGCAATGAAATTTATTATTAGTAGTAAATTATAAAGACTAAGGATAAAAGTAATTTTGTGAGACAAACCCAATAAATTTAATAATTTATATTAAACTCTAAAAATTATATAAAAAATTAACCCCTATTTTTAATTTTTTATACTTAATTTTATCATAACTTAATTTACCAAAGATATTTTGACCCGACAAAATTAATCAATATATATATATATATTTAAATTTTTTAATTTAAATTCGACTCGACTCGACTCGGTGGTCTCCTCTTCCCCTTCGCTTTAAAACTAACTGTTGTTAAAGTCAATTGGCGCGATCAGCACAATTGCGTGGGAAAGAAAACGTCGCGTGGGAGACAGGATGGACGACTCCTCCTTCCCTCTGTCTCTTAACCCAATGGCCAACTCCTAAATCCAAATGCTCTAGCCTTGTTGTGTACCATAGCCTTGTTGTGTACCACCATCCATAGTCTCCCATAGCTTGTCGGGGTTTGTAGGGCGGCGGCCATGGACACGAGCAGGAGAGCCGTGGAGTCCTACTGGAGATCGCATTTGATCGACGGGGTCACCTCCCCAGAGGACAAGGTCGCCCCTGTCTACAAATTGGAGGAAGTCTGCGACCTCCTCCGATCTTCCCATGTGGGTGTTGTCAAGGAGGTTTCAGAGTTCATCCTGAACAGGCTTGATCATAGAAGCCCTATTGTCAAACAAAAGGTATACCCATCAAATAAATCATAGTAATTGTTGCTTTCCACTTGCATTTTTTTCATTTGTCGCTTGTGCAATTAGACACAAACTGTGTGGTCTGCTTTGTGTAGTTTGATTATATTGGCTAAGTGATTTATTTATTGATTAGAGTAAGAAGATTGTTTTCATGCTTATTGTCTAAGTGATTTGTTGATTAGAATTAAATCAATTTTTTTTCATGTTTATTGCCCGAGTAATTTATTGAATAGGCTTGGATCATTAAAGGGTCCGTTTTGGTTGACATGAAAAGGATGTAAAATGTATGAAATTTGCGTAGTTAAAATCTATAAAGAGTTGGTTATGATTAAATTTGAGTTAGTTTTGATGTAAAATCTCTTCACCAAAATATTTCCTCCTTTTTCTTATTTTTTTATAAGTAATTTTGTGGAGGTGATCACTTGGTGAAAGTCTTAGTTGCATCTAACCAGAAATATTCATACCATTATAAATTTTATAGATTTTCTATTTTGTTCATGCTAACCAAACACAGCCAAAGTGATCTTTTGTTTCGTGTAGTGATTTCTTGTTTCGTGTTAACTTCATGATGCCTTAGCTCAACTAGTAAGAGTTGCTTTTGTGTGAGCTAGAGGTCACATGTTTGAATCAGAGAACCACCAGCCTCTTGCAAAATGCTAGGGTAAGGCTGGTACAATAGACTGTTTGAACGAGCGGTCACAAGTTCAAATTGTAGAACCATCTGCCTCTTGCAAAATGCTAAGGCTGCTACAATAAATCATCGTGGCTGTAAATGCAAGGCTGCTACAGTAGACCCTTTGTGGTTCGATTGCATATTTGTGAGCTTTTGTGAACGAATTTTCCTTTTCTAAGAGTACTCATTTATTGAGGCAGGTTGATTTATGTGTGTGTGTGTGCAGGCTTTGAGAGTCATCAAATACTGTGTGGGTAAATCAGGTGTGGAGTTCAGGAGGGAGATGCAAAGGCATTCTGCTGCCATACGACAATTGTCTCACTATAAAGGCCAACCAGATCAGCTAAAAGGAGATTCCCTAAATAAGGCAGTCCGTGATACTGCTAGTGAGGCACTCACTGCAATATTTGCCTCTGACGAAGGAAGACCGTCGTCATCGGCTGAGGTTGTCAATAAGCGGATTCAGGGATTTGGAAGTACTAATTATGAGATGCCACTAGAGAATAAAAAATCCTTTCTTAGTGAAGTGGTAAATTTGGGCAATGCCTCTATACGGCAAGGGTTGAGTACCATTGCTTCAGCACATTCACTTAACAATAATGATAATGGCAGTTACAGGAGTCCGAATCTCTGTCGATCCCTGACACGTGGGGCAGATAGAGGACATGATAGGGAGAAGGATACAAGGGAAACTTGCAGCTCTATAGGATACTCTAGGAGCGGTATGGTGGGTGCCACTAACAATCTGGAGTCTAGATCTAGCACACCTGAAGCAAATGGGGATACTGGGCCCAGCCATACTGTGGGAAAGAGTCGTGAGGAGAGGCTGTTGGACACCATAGTTACGTCTGGTGGTGTTCGTCTGCAACCGACTCGTGATACCCTCCAAATGTTTCTTACAGAGGCCATGAAAGTTGATGCAGTGGCTTTGCAACAGGCACTCGAGGCTAAGCTTCAATCTTCATTATGGCAGGCAAGTCATAATATTTTTTTTCTTTTTGACAGAGGCAAGTCATTATAATTAACAATATCAAGTAGGTTGGTCAATTTGACCAGTGGTTTTTCGTAAAATTGAGAACTTATAGAGATGCATTCGTTAAGGCTATGTTAGTCGTGTAGGCCATGAAAAGTCCTGAACTAAATAAACTGTCAATTAATTTTACTTACTAGCCTTTGTTGCTTGTTTAGAAAATTTCTAGCATTTGTTGCTTGTTTAGGAAATTTCATCTACATTATAAGGTCATAATTTTTTGGGACAAGGGATTAACTTGAGCAACCATAATTATTGGAGGAATTCTAGGGAGAGATTTACGCTGGAAAATTGATCATGAAGGAATTCTAGAAAAATCCTACTATCCCAACGTTGATGACCAACGCTCTTTACATGCAGTTACCATCTCATGTGGATGGTAGATGAATAGAATAAAAGCGGCAGTGTTTTATTGAAGTTGGTGGAGAATGTGAAAACTCAATGTCGCTGAAGCATTTTTCATTCTAGAAAGGAGAAATTCACACCGGAAATTGAGATTCAAAAGTTAATTTATAATGAATGATGTCTAAAACATTGGCTAGTGTTTGTGTTTTTAGCCATTCTAGAACTGTTAATAACTGTAAAGACTCATGACTCGATAAAGATAAAGTACAAAAATTGAACGTAAAATCCTTTTAGTATATTAGCTGTTGATAGCTTCCCCCAACTAACAAACTGGCTAAACTACTACTAAGTTGCTCTCTGTGCTGCATCAAGCCGGTGAGATCAAAGCATTGCACTTCAAAAGCCCATTGGCACACAGGTTTTATTGTAGCAGCTCCTTTTTCACTATGCCTCTACTCGGGTTACTTAGTTTTCAATGTTATGGCATCTAGGTAAGGTTGTCAGACCAGCCATCCATCTTAATGATGGAAATAACTAGTTTTACTGAGGTTGGGCTGTGGTGTCCCAACAAGTTGGTTCCCATGAGGAAAAAAGGGCGATGTGGATGTTGATGATTTGTATTCCATGTGGTTGTGGTAGTCAAATTGTCTTATGGGTGTAGGGGAGGGAAGGGATGTTGATTTCTAAAGGATGGGGTGAGAAGAGCAGACGGTGGGAGCTCAAGTTGTTGGAAAAATGTTAAATAGTTTACTTTTCCAGCAACTTTAGCTTTTATTAAATTATTAATCAGTAAACAAGTATTTGTACTTGTATGTAAGCTTCCTATTAAGTTGTGACAAGCTTCTACTTCGAGTACAACACTACAACTCAACATAATATATATATTTTTTCCAATTCGAAAGCAATGTCAATACATTATTATCAACCTTTATAATCCTACTCAAACGAGGACTGACTAATGTAACTAATAAAAAACTCCTTATACTCAAACCCTAATTAACAATGAGCCCTATGATAAATCCTAACTGCAACCTATTGTATGTAAGTGAACTTCTCAGTATCTCCCCTCAAGTTCTGGTTGGTAATGCATAAAGAAGACACAACTTGAATAATTTTAGAATAGTGATAAAACTGTGGCAACAAATCAGCAGGCTGAGGCGTGTGAATTTCAATTACTATGGGCAAGCTTCATGGTTTGATCAAAATTATTATACGATAAGATGTAAGAAGAAGCAGTAGATGGAGGATTGGACGTAGTATTATCTGCTAATCTATCAATGGTTCTAGTGGTTGCAACATTTAATTGTTGGGTACATTCAAGTTTACCATGTTTGGCCAACACGTCTCTTCAACATTTCCATAAGGTTTGCAGGTTTTATTTAACTAATATATTTTAAAAGTCAAGGTCTATGCAGATTGTATTTATAGACACGAGCAACCTAAAAGATGGGAAATACCAAAAGACTACCTGTACTAGGAAATATAATTCAAGTTGCAACGTTTAATTATTGGGTACATTCAAGTTTAACATGTTTTGTCAACACGTTTCTTCAACATTTCCATAGGGTTTGCAGGATTTATTTTACTAGGTCAACGCGTTTTATATTTTAAAATTCAAGGTCTATGATGATTGTTTTTAACCTAGTAAAAGACTACCTGTACTAGGAAATATAATTCAAGTAGGAAGGTATTAACAAAAAATTCTCTAATAGATTAACTTTACCTTCTTCTTCTTCTTCTTCTTCATATGCATTTCTTTTCTTTTTTTTTAAATAAATTCTCTACTACAACTAGAATATCTAAATTGTTTAAATATCTCAACATTTAATTGTGCTTGTGAATTGAAAAATGCAGTTTTCATTATCGTTTTAATTGCAATATTGATTAAATTTGTTATATCTGTTGTACCAGGTTCGCATGAAAGCAATCTGTGTGCTTGAGGCAATTCTTAGGATAAAGGAAGACGTACATCTTTCAGTCATAGCCACTTATTTTTCTGAAAATCCTCAGACTATTATGCAATGCTCAGAGACACCGCAAGTGACGTTAAGGGAGAAAGCTAACAAGGTGTGGAAGATGTTGAGCTCATATTGGCCTGGGCCACCATGTGCACATATCGTCTCTTTTTCATAGCTCAATAAATTGTTACTGCCCTTCTTCTGGAAAGAAAAATTATACCATCATTTTCTATGAAACTGCTTTCTAGTTAGGCTTTCATATGTTAGATTGCTCACTTATAATCTTATAATCGAATGCAAGTTTTCTTCCTCTTGCTTCTGGTGTATTATCATTTTTTTTGTTGCAGTACTTTTGATTGTTTTAATCCCTATGAGCAGACATGCATGTGCCATCTTTTAGCTGTTGAAAATATGTTAGTCAAATTGTGAATGGACATAATAACTGCTTAGCAGTATGTTGTGCTATTTCTTGAGAATTTACTTGTCTGACTTCTGCTTGCCTGGAGGATGCTTTAGTAAGTTATCGTTTTGTTCTATTCCTGCTGCATTCTTGTATAGTAAAGAAGAAATGTGTATATTATGCTGAGGTGAGAAGATTGGTTCTTGTATGGTTAGTGTATCTTGTGTTGTATTCAGTTTTGGTCCAACAGTATAATCACCTTTTTTTATGTTTAAAATATTATCTTTTGTTTGCTTATGAGCATTCACCCTGGTTGTATGTTTCTAATTGTTAGGTTTTAGCCCTTTTACATGGAGAGGACAAACAGATAAAGCCTAAAGCTGAGGCGATTGTCATGGAAATGCCGGATCTTATAGACACCGGTGATGCAGATGATGACCCTGCTTCAAGCAAAGCTGATGGAAATGTTGGGGTAACCCCAAATGTGGTTAGTCCCCTTGTTGATGACCTGTTTGGAGATACTTTCACAGCCAGTGCAAACTCATCTGAGAAAAAGAATGAAGTTGATCCTTTTGCAGATGTGTCATTTCACACTGCTGTTGATCACCTGTTTTCTGGCTTAAATGTTGATGGAGCACAAGATGGAGATCAAAGTGTTCCTGTCCTTTTCACGGGCTTTAACATTGATGCAAACCAGAAAACTGCCTCAACAATGAACAATTTTGCTTTGACAGACCAAATTCTTGAACTTTCTGGTTCTCAACCAGTAACATGTCAGTCTACTGCTGACTTGAACAATGTGGTGGCAGGATTGTCTCTAAATGAATCAACCCAAAAGCATAAATTTGAAGGGGACTGGACAAATGGTTATTATGGAAACGCTTTGGCTGGCCTGCATGAATCAAAACAGGCTATTCGCAACCAAATTTTAAGTGATCAGACAAATGTTGAATCTTTTCCCTCAAATGTGTTACCACCAAATCTTTTGTTTTCTTCAGGAAGATCTGTGCCATTGAATATTCCTTCAAATCTGATGTTTAATCCACCTTCTTTTTCGCCAAGCTACACTGCCATGAGTACTTTGTATGGGCAGCAGCAATTGTTGGCTGCAATGTCTAATTTGCAACATGTTGGACGTGTGGCTGCTAACACTGGACATGGAACGGGATCTGCTACAGGGATAGAAGGAAGCTCATCTCCCCTTCCAGACATTTTTCATTTTATAAACAACCCGGTTCATACACCTACTTCTGTATCAAACAGCATGACAAGAGAGGACACAAGAGCTTTTGATTTCATTTCGGTATATGCTTAATATAAAAAACTATTACGGTTCAGGAAACATTTATATCATCTGTAAATAAACACTGAAAAATTGCTTGTCAAATGCAGGAGCATCTTTTGGGCGCCCGGGATTCAAAGAAAGTGTCCTGAAGCTTCTAGCTTGTACTATAGTTATTTATTTATATGTGCAAGTCAGTTGCTCAATGCAAGTGCAGGTTGATTCTCATACCTTCCTAGAGATTAATTTGCAGTAACTGGCTAATGTGTAGCTTTTCAACCTTGTGCACGAAGATATTCTTTAATGAGGTAAGAGACAATGAGACTAAACATACTTAAGTAAACATGTATTGATTTCTGATCATAAGCATTCAAAGTTAAGACTATCTGATTGCTGTGCTTCAGCTGAAGTTGTAGAAATGATTCTGGCATGTTCTAACAGGACAAAATCTAGAGTTTAACAAGCCAGTAAGCATTTAACTAGAGAAATTGTGTTTACTGATAGATTGCGAGTCCATATCTTTCTCTGTACCAATTATGATCTAAGAGCCACTAAATGTTTTGGTTTATTTTTAAAAAAATTATTGGAAGCTAGGAATTTTGGTAGGAGGAAAAAGTAGTTTCATTGAAGATGTGAATAGGCAGCTGATATGCTAGCATCTCCATTACCGTGTGTTTTTGGCTTCTTTAAATGCAGGCATTTTGCTTTGTTTGTTCGCTGTTGACCTGTGGCCTACTGATACTGGTAAAAGTTGATGAATGTGTTGCAGCTCAAAAGCTCTGTTTTACTTGGATTTTTCCCTCTGAGTTTGTCGATTGTCTGTTGTTGTAAGTCATGGTAAAACTCAGTTAATTCCATTCCATTTGATTACATAAATTGGGCAGATATGTTGTTATAGATAACTCTAGAAAATGATGAAGCTTATATTGAAAACATTTACCGATCCAAAGGATATGGAATGAATTTTTCTATCTTTTTTCCGCTACAATAAATTTCTTGCAAATTTCGATTTTTTCTTGTCTGTGCAAATTTGGAATGTGTCGATTCTCTGATGTGCTTCCAACTTTGTTGAGGATGGATTGCCTGGTCGCATTGTGCGGAAAACTGGCCTTCAGGTGAAGAATTGCTACAAAACCCTGATTATCAAGCATCGAATTTCTCAAATTACTGCATATTAAAATTTTTTGATTGACGCTTGAAATAGAAACAACAATATTACGCGGTGTTTTGTGGCTCTATTTAAGACAATAATTTTAACAAATTGTGAAGGAATCGCTTAAAAGAAAAAAACAAGTCCTTTCTAATATTTTCTAGAATATGGTTGGCCTCCAGGCTCAGGATAGAGTTCTAGCTTTTCTTTCCCCTCCTTCCCTGCATCCCGGCTTCCCGACTCTCTTCATTGCCATCTGTGTGTCACTACCATCAGCTCTATAACTTCTCCCTCGTTGTTTCCACTGGCGACCTCTTGCCATTGCCATGAAAACTCCATCAGAACGTCAACAGTAAAATTAGTAAAATTTTGCCTTTCTTCAAATCATAGAGCTGGCTGAAATCTAAGTCTAGTATTTATACGTGACAGTAATAAATTTATTATTTTATTTATAGGAGTGAGATAAGTTCATTTTAACTAGGGTTGTAATCAAGCCAAGCTAATTTTCAAGCTAAATGTAACACCCCAAATCCGGTCCACGTTTGTGAACCAAATCGACATGTTACAGGCCTCGGTGAAGTCGGCTAACTCGAACCTAACTCATACGGATCCAATCTCGGCGTCTTAAGATAAAGATACAACTCGCAATGCATTAATAAATGCACAAACTCTAACATAGTGCTATATGAATGACATAATTCAAACACACACCAATACAATTACGATCAAACTCAATAAAAATTCTAAAATAAAACGAACATAGTCTCCCCTAAAAGTGCAATTAGGGTCCACCCTGTCAAAATAATATATACCAATATATATGCATATATCAACAATTTTAATCACACATAATCTACTAAACTGTATATTCATTATAGAACTTAGGCCACACTTCTGCTGTTCACTCTGATCACATCTCACCTCTTATCATCATGTCTTAGCTTTTCATCATGTCATAACATCATCTCATTACATTTAATCATTATTTACAATATAATAGCATCATAAATAAAGTATTAACCATTCTATCGACTGACATGTGTGCAAGTGACAACAGTGCTCCTTCGTCCAAACCGGCTCCTCCAACTCGTGATTATTACCTACATATAATATAAAAATATGTCAGTAACAAGTGTTACTGGTCCGGAAAATAAAATAACTATAACAAGTTGGCTATGATAGCAAACTCTCATATGAAAGAAAATATCATATACTCCACGTGAAAACTCTGAAGGGCACTACTGAGGAGCCACTGGGCTGCAGACCCGACAACATCCCGAACTTACTGATCTGCTGCTGATGCCGCTCTCTACATTTTCTTACTTCATTTTCTGGTCTCAAATCCTAAGCCCTCTCCTTACCTCCATATTTCTCTTGGCCTTGAGCACGAAGGTCGAGTATTCTCAGGCAGTCACCTTTAGTACCCTTTGAACCACAAGTCCGTACATGCCTGCCCGTAAACCTCCACGTTCTCCGGGTGTTAGGAACTCAAATGCGGAGTTGTCAGGATCCCTCGGGAATGGAACAATCCGCTGGCACTAATCCAGAGCCCGCTTTGACTATCACGACATCCGCTCATGGTACGTGCAGTCGATTTCTCCATTTCTCGTCTCACTGAAAACGTGAAAACTACATATATATAGGGCTAGGGAGGGATTATATAATAGGCCCGAAGGCAACTTGTGGTAAATCTTGTTTTTGAAATCATCTTTGAGGGATCTCATCCTCAAGGGGTTATTAATCCGAAAAACTGTTCGGTTAAATGACCCGAGTTAAGTGGGATCCGATAAAACGCCACTTAACCTGTCCTGCAGATAATAAAATAAACATACAATAGAAGAGCGTAAAACAGAGTCGAGTCCTAAACGGACATGGTAGAAGCTCCAAGCGTGTCATCGCGCCTAGGCGGCGAGCTCCTACTCCGTACCTACACATCAAAACTAAATACTAACGCTCGCTAACTAAATGATAAATCAAATGTGTCATGATCAAACATACTCACACAATCAAACATCCATCAACAGGCAAATAATCATAAATATGAAAATAATTATAACTAATCCTATTCATACCAATTTTACTATGTTTTTACGTCATACTCGATTATTTACTTTATCTCATTAAACCACTTACTATTCATTCCCTGTTAATTACATCATGCACATCTTTACTTCATTCATAGACTGGCATTCATCATGACAACTACTCAATTCTAACATATTATACTAACAATTATCATCAATTTTAAATAATCAAATCGGAGGTAATTATACCTCACGTCGTCGGCAATTGGCGACGGCTAGGGTTCCGTCGCGTGTCTCAGAGCTCGAATTCGAGACTCGGCGGCGTCCGAAGTCGATCAGGTTCGACTAGATGAATTCCGCAGAAGATCTGCCAAATTCCTGCAAATCTGGTTTTCCAGCGGATTTCGGTGGTTTTCTGGCAAGTTCCGGCAGTTTTCCGGCAGTCATGCGTACCCGAGTATATGATGATAACCCACGATTCGAGAATCGAAAATAATGGTCGAACCGACCGGTTCTGAATATAAAACCCTGACTCGAACCGTGGGTTTTACACTAAATGTGTTTGGTTTTGTTCGGCTTGAACTCATGTTTATTATATTAGAGTCCAAACATATACTCAACTTGATAATAAAAACTTGATGACCGGTAAACAGATCTGACTTTAATGTTTTAATATTTACTTAATACTTATTTACTCTAACTATTAATAGTATATATGCCACGGGGAATCTATATATTTTAAATTTTATCGCTCATGCATTAAAAGATTTTACCATCAAAATTGATTTTGAACTCGTAGAAACATTAAATCACTAGGCTCGGCTTAATTTAGTTTGGCTCGAACTAGTTTAATTAAACACAAGCCAAATTTAAGCAAGTTCGGCTCAAGTTTGGCTTGAAATATATATCTAGGTAATGAACTAAGCTTGGACAAACTAATTTAGAAACAAATTTGTATGAACAGCATGGTGTTCGATTCAATGGCTTGTTTACCCCCTAATTTCACCATTATCACACCATCCTAAACTATAAGATTGATCTGAGTTGGCCTAAGAAAATTTTGAAATCAATATAAGAATTTAAAAGTTATGAGCTAGGGCAGATTACCCAACCTTGCGTGTAAGCAACCTTTTTCAACAGGACTAGACAATAAATTTGGAGTGATTAATATCTCATAATGGTATTAGTTATCATAAGTTTAGTTTGTTGCTATTTTGCATAATAAAAAACACTAATATATGCTAACCCTACCTTGTGCATGTAGGGTTTTGACCGGCTTTTGACATGATTCAGATAAGTTTTGGGTTTGATGAATATTTATTCACATAAAAAATTTCAAGTTTTGAGTTTTTAAACTATAATTACATAGTAACCAATTGCGCAATCATATGGCACATTTTTTTCCAATACCTTTATTATAGTTAACATAAGATAAAACTAGTCTTTACTTAAGCAATTTTCTTATATCTCTAACTTTTTGAAAAAAAATCAATTTTTATTCTTTTTTAAATCAGCCAATTTGAGTTGTGTTTGTCTCGGTTCAACCCTAGTTTGAGTCGGATCCATTAACATGGAATCTTCCGCACTGGAAATTTGACTTCTTTAGCAGGTAATGACATATATATACTAAATGGGGTTGGTGTCGGTCCACTTTCAACATGACATTGGTCACATTTGTATAGCTTTTCTTAAAAACAGCTAGTCGATCGGTTGCTTCTTCTGAATCATTTATATAAATTAATTTTTTTAGGGTTGATGAATATTTATTCACTTAAAAAATTTCATCTCTTTCCCAAAAAGTTTAATTTTTCATTGGCATGCTTATTTTGTCCTAATGAAAAAAAAACTGTAATTTTGATTAATTTATGTATTTGATCAAATACTGTCTTGTAAAAAAGAAAAATGATCCATTGTAAAGTCTTATAGTTAATATTGGCAGTAAGACCCAACTGGATATGCATTAGTGATAGTACCTATTTATTATTGAAAATTTTAAACCATGATATTTAATGAATGGTGTTTTCCATCCTTATGATTGGGCTTTACAGTCATATTAGTTGGAAGACTTTCTAGTCAGTTATTACTCTAGTAAAAATTAACATTAGGAGTTTATTAATTATGCGAGCTGCTTGACGAGATATTTAGGTGGACACAATTTTATTTGTGTTTGTAATTGTGCTTGTGATTGTTATTCATCTAATATTAAGGTACTTCAAAACATATGAAATTATGTGTGTGTGTGTATATGTAGAAACATATGGAAATTGTAGGGTGCATCCTATCAGTGAACCCTCTTCAATTTCTAAACTTTGTGAACATGTATTGTGGCCTTCAATCTTTCATCCAAAGGGTTCACATTAGCCAATTATAAGTAGGCATTTTAGAAACTATCCATAATTACCCATTCATAACTACCTCCTTTGATGAAAAATTAACCGTAACAATGCATGCTCACAAACTTCATAGATGAAAAAGGTTTATACTCTATCATTTGTCTCTCTCCCTCCCTCCCTTTCTCTTCTCTCTCTCTCCCTCTCTCTATTATATATATAGAAGTGAATAGTTATAACTCTAATTGGATACATCCACTCAGTACAAGTTATCTTTCGGCCAATGAATAAGTGTGCCTATTGTGAAAAATTGTAATTAAAATAACTTTAGGTAAAGTTGAATATTTTAAAACTTTTGTCATTTATATTATTTTCATGTAATCAAACTGACCCTAAACCCCTATCGCCATTTTAACGGGCATACGAGTGACTTGTGATGTCACAATTTCCAACAAAACCAGTTAATCAAACTCGGTCATTAATATTTTAGATATTGGTAGAACATACTCAAGCATTACATCTGTGTCCAACCCAGAAGCATCTAAATTGGCTAAAAATTTTTGGGCGGCGATCCGGAATACTTTCAACACACTGTTGCTCTTGCACGGCGTGAAATATCCGATCGCATTGTTCCATAACATTACCGAGCGATGCTGTTTTGGCCTTTTTTCTATGTATGTTTTCGTAGCCAACAAATGGGGTTGAAGAAAGTTTCCACTCGTGCAAGCAGGCATATTCTAGCGGTCAGCCGAAACGGCCATATGAAATAAGGTTGCAAAATTACAAACATATATATATAGGTGGATGCACTTATTATAGATATTCCGAGGAACATTATTTTCATGCTTTCATCATCAACTATGACATTGATCGATGAGAAATATGACACAGACTACTCGCTAGTCCGTTGTTTATTATTGCAATTGAAATTAAAGATTCCTTACTACTAAGTGACTTGCCTTCTCTCCATCCCCATCTCTAGATTTGGTGCACCACTTAATATTGCTTATGGAGATAGTTTGTAAAATAATTGTTTGCGGGGAACCCAATCTCTGTCTGCCACCATGGCCGATCCACACAACTTCCCTACTGATTGGTGAGACCTCCAATAAACAAAGGACCAAATTATTGAATCCATGCACTATGATGAGGTGCAGTTATCAATAAATTAGACAACCAAATGTCAAGTTGCACGGCTGCTTTCATATTGTTAGTGTAGACTACAAGATTCAACTTGTACCCATCATGTAATTTGGGACCATATAGTTAATTTTCTACTCCAAAACTATAGTGCAAAATCTTTCATATGTGGTTGTTTATATCTCACGTTCAACCGTGTTTATATACATGGTTGACACATCATGTTTAGATAGTTAATGGTCGACAAATACAAGAAAGTTCTCACTTGGGTCAATGCAGCTTAATTACTAGTGTTATAATTTAGAGCTAGGTGTATAGGAGAAGAAGCAAAAAGAGATTATGACATTGGAATCTAGGTAATTACAAAACGCATTAGGCCAATTAGTCCCTCAAATGTAAAACCATTACACCCAAGTGGAGCTTTCATTGTTATATTGGTCTTGGCCATTATAGGCTGGTCCACATGTGTGCAAACAAATATAGGTGAAAAGGATGAAAATGAGAACCAAGTTTCCAATGTTATGGATGCATGTTCCCTGAGTGCTTATAATCACTGTCTAGGCTGAAACAATTTAATTGTAAATGCCTCATGCTAACCTAACATAGAAACTGTCGAACAATATTTGCTGTATACAATTTTCTTATTTGAGACCTTGGCAGATTTGTTTACTCGTGGAGAGGAATGGACTCGAAGTCAACTATGAGCTAGCTATCTTGGAAAAAAGAAATTTGTTGTATCGCCTAACACAAATGCAGCTAAAATTAATGCAAAATTAGCCCATTTTTGAGAAAGGAATTATTAGACTTTGTTGGTTAACAATGGTGGAAATCACGATTGAAGGGTAGTATGATATTCTACTCAGCATCCAAAGACGTCAGTGAATGAATTTCACAATTTAAGGGTGCGGTGCTTTTTTATCATAATATTTAATTACCCCCCCCCCCACACACACATATGTTGGGATTGGGTGAGCTGTTTTAAAATAAAGACCAAAACTTTTTTTTTTTGAGAAAAAACAAAGTGAACTTGTGGATGGTGCGGCCAAGGCTGCTCACTAAAATCTCGACAGTGATATGGGATCCGGTGCCCCTATTTAGATTTGTCTAATAACGCCCTGACTAAAGTGCAAACCGATGGGTTCAAGTTATCTCAAATTAAAGATTTGATACATAAGATCTTAAGCCAAAAAATATTATGTGGGAATAATTTTTAGATTTTACAATAATGTACCAATTTTAAGAAAATTTGCCCTTAAAATTTATTTTCACGGCCAACAAGCTTAGCCCACACTAATAATCTCATGTGCAAATTTATGGGTTTAAGTCAACATATTAAAATAGTCAACCTAAATTAAAAATTAACACTCCATCCCCACTAATATAGATTTATAACCCTATTAGGTATAGGTATAAGACGTGAGACTAATGTTGAAGAGAAATGAAGAAATTTTTTGTTTAATTTTTAAGACTGTGTTCTTAGGTCACCAGCCCAGTTCAACCGACCTGGTTTTTTATAATATTTATTTTAATAGTAGTAGCAATTTGGAACGCCCATTGACATCAAGAACAATAATATAATTTGTATGTGGTAAATGACCAACTTTTCATGTAGAAAATGGAGTATATCCTCCGTATGCTTTGTGAGATAAATGCAACATAATGATTGCGGCTGATATGGAAAAGGTCCAACAAGGGCTCCACATCATATACATAATTTCATGAAACTCCCAACTCGATTCCATTCTAGCCGTCGTTACTCTCCCTGCTATAATGCCCCTCGCATCTCGACATGTCTTCCTTAATTAGTTTGTTGAAGTCTGGCCAAATGTTCTACAAAGTTTAATTGTAGATTGAAAAACCAAAAATAACTCATATAGCCTTGAAAAGAAAACTCTTTTGATGTAATATGCATGTTAGCTCCAATATTTTCTCTTATCAAAGGAGAAATAAAATTCGTGCTTTTATGAAAAGTAAGAAATTTAATCGATCAAAGTATGATAAAATAAAAAAATAAAATTATTATAGTCTTTTTTTTATTCAATTAAATTCTATCTTTAACATTAGAATCTATATCTAAAATTTCAAATTATTATAATCTATCTTAATATTTAATGAAAGTTTGTTTATAAAATTAGAATTTATCTCTAATATATACAAGCTGCACATAATGCGATATCTTGCCTAATTAATTTTAAAGATAACAAGTTGTATGTCAAATGCCAATAACCTAATTTATTAAAACTAGACAAGATATCACGGATAATGACTCAAATTTTTAAGATAGTCTCTCATCAAATTATGAGATATATTATAATAAAATGACATGTTAGGGATAGACTCCGGTTTTAATGATAAAGTCTAATTGAATAAGGATGATAGAATATAATAATTTGATTTATTTTTTATATTTTAATTCATTAAATCTAATAGTTTTTATTAGCACGTGATTTTTTATTCCTTCTTTAAGATTAAAACTATTGATAGCAAGTGTATTGTTGGCCCATGTTTATTGACAATTTTTCAGTAATCTTTATTTGAAAATTTCCTCTCTCTTATTTCAATAATGTTGGTCCATGTGTAGACTTAAAATTAGTCTTACCTCTTATAGCTTCTATATTTTTCTGAGGGATCAAATCGGTGATTTGGGTGACGCCACCAATCCGAGAAAGTTGAAGATTACTGTATACGATTACGTAAGATCATGTGATACACCGTGTTGGCTTTAACCGTACATATATACGAGAACTTTGCTACCTTACTATGAGGCCCACTCAAACTGCTCCGCACCATTTAATTAATTTTATTTATCAGTAGTCTTATAAAGAGTATATACGTCGATCACGAACAACGGTCGCTGCACCGTTGAAATTACATTATTTTTCTCCCACCGTTCATACAAATCAAGTGGAAGGTTTTCGTCTTCTAATGAAAGGTATTCTTCACAACAAGATTCTTCTAACTACTACACCATTTCCTGCCCTATATATATGAACCCTCAACCATTCCCTAGCAATACAAGCAGTGGAGTAGAACATCCAGAATTAGTGTTTGCTTCTATAGACAAGCTCCTTAATAGTTCGATCTCATGGCTTCTCTCTCTTTCATGGCCATATCAAAGAATACACACAACCCTAATTACCCCTCCGACCCATCAGATCAGTCCAATAATAGAGGGATGAAATCAAAAAGTACGTTGTCCACTGGTTCACGAAAACTTGATTCTGCAATGGTTCCCAAGGTCGCAACATCTCCTCCGGCCCCCATTGATACTGCGGTGCTCATCTCGGAGACGAACTTGCCCAGCAGGCTGGCAGCATGGACCAGCATAAGACAAGAGAGATGGGACGGAGAACTCCATGTTGATGGTGCAATACCACAGTGGTTGGTATGAATGTTTTTTAATTTTCTTTTCAATATTTATGAGGGATTTTAATAAATTAAGTGACAGATCGAAGCAATTAGAATTATTGGATGAATAACACCACTAGTATACATGATATATATACGAACACTTTTTGGATCATGCAACATAAAATATGAGCACAATGCCAACCATCAATGGTGGTGCACCACATGTATGTCCGCCATAGTGTTCATAATTCAGTCTTCCACAAATGTTTCCTTGCAATAGATCCTCTTGAGAGCAAGTAAAATAGCCAATTGAGCTGCCCATACCAGCATATCACACATTCACGACAATATTAACATTTTAATAAAGACCACCCACCATGGTCAAGCTCACGTCTGCATGAACAAGCCCTATTACATCTTGGTATTATATTTATGTTAACTAAATAAAAAATTGCGTCTTTGATTGTCTACATTCGATTTTCACTTGTTCATTTGTATCATGCGTTAAATTAAGTACTCATGCTGCATGGTTGAGAATAATATTGTATATTCTTTTCCTAATCATCTAAATCAACTCTAGATAGGGCTGTTCATCAGGCGAGTTAAGTCTGAATTTTGCTCGGCTCATTTCATTTCGAATTCGAGTCGAGCTAATAATTACTCGAGTCGGTTTTAATTCTAGTCAATTTTGAACTAGGTTGATTAGTATTTAATGATATTTTTTATAATTTATCCTAAAATTTAATTTATAATTAAAATATCTCAACTTTGACATAATTATAAATAAAAGATAATTTAATCATGCATATTTTTATTTAAAATTATTATCATATAATACTATTTTATGATTTAATTAAATTTGTATATAGAAATCTAAGATAAATATAGTTAAAAATTTTATTCCTTGTAAAAAATATCTAACTTCGAGTCAAGCCGAGTTTAGCCAGTGCAAGCCCAAGTGCGGTTTACTTAATATCAAGTTTTTGGTCACCCTCCACCTAATTGAGTTTTCTTTGGTCGGGTACCGAACCTAATCAAGTTTAATCTAACTTTCAACGGCCGTAATTATACAGTTATATTAATTAATACTATCATCATGTGATTATAATAGTCTTTTATTTTGTGATCATGCAGGATGGCACCTACCTAAGAAACGGACCAGGGATCTGGAACATAGGCGACTACAACTTCCGCCACCTCTTCGACGGCTATGCCACCCTCGTCGCCCTCCACTTCGCCGGCGGCCGCCTCGTGGCCGCCCACCGCCAAATCGAGTCGGAGGCCTACAAGGCCGCCGTGAAAAACAAGAAGCTCTGCTACCGCGAGTTCTCGGAGGTGCCTAAGTCGGCCAACTTCCTGGCCTACGTCGGGGAACTGGCAAGCCTCTTCTCCGGCGCCTCCCTCACCGACAACGCCAACACCGGCGTGGTCCGGCTCGGGGACGGCAGGGTGGTGTGCCTCACCGAGACGATCAAAGGGTCTATCGAAATCGACCCCAAGACTTTGGAGACGATCGGGAGGTTTGAGTACGACGACAGCTTGGGCGGATTGATCCACTCCGCCCACCCAATTGTGTCGGAGACGGAGTTCGTCACATTGTTGCCGGACTTGGTGAGGCCGGGGTACAAAGTGGTGAGGATGGAAGCTAAGAGCAAAGAGAGGAAAGTGATAGGGAGGGTGGAGTGTAGGGGAGGGCCGGCACCGGGGTGGGTGCACTCGTTCCCGGTGACGGAGAACTACGTGATTGTGCCGGAGATGCCACTGAGGTACTGCGCACAGAATCTGTTGAGGGCAGAGCCCACCCCTCTTTACAAGTTCGAGTGGCACCCGGAGTCCAAGGCCTTCTTGCATGTCATGTGCAAAGCCACCGGCAACATTGTAAGCCCCCCAATCTATTCTATCTATGTATCAATCTATCTATTTATCTAAAACTATGCTATTGATTACCAACATTCTTCACCTGTTGAGCGGTTATCGTCTCATGTAGATCGTAAATGATGATAAGAAAATGTGCAATTTGTATTGAACGTGGGTGCAGAACGTGAAAACTCAACATCGGTGAAGCATTTTTCATTCATCTATCATACATTACACCAGATGACAGCTTTGTTTCTTTTCACGTGTTTAGCTAGGAATTTTTTTATTTAATTTCATTTATTATTAGCCATTGCAAGGTCTTCATTGTAATAATGTCCAAAATTTGAGCGTTTAACAGTTACATATTACACAAAATTAAGTGAAACATGAAAGTTATTTTATTTGTTCTTCTATTAATTTGATGTGCTGCATGTATTATATGGAGTACTGTAGGTGACGAGCGTTGAAGTGCCCTTGTACGTGACATTCCATTTTATCAATGCATACGAGGAAAGGGACGATGAAGGGAGGTTGACGTCCATCGTCGCCGACTGCTGCGAGCACAACGCCGATCCCTCCATCCTCGACAAGCTCCGCCTCCAAAACCTCCGCTCCTTCAATGGTCACGATATTCTCCCTGACGCTAGGTAGTTGACTTCACCCTATAACTTTTCGAGTTAAAACTTAGATTTCCCGCTGACAGTTCTTATAGCCAACTCATTAAGCTACGTAACAAAAGTTTAAAAAACGTATTATTTTTATTTTAACTGAAAGGATATTTTAAGTAACTTAAATTACATATTTATCAATTTTCAATAATTATAAAGAGTAATATACATTATCTTTATATAACCTAATTTCTTCAATAAAAAAATAATATAAATGGCTATAAATCGACTTGGACTCGATTTTGAATGACTCCATTTTATTATAACATGTCAAGTTTTTAAACTATAGAAAAAATCATGATAGGTGATCATTTGGTTAATATTTTAGTTTTGTCACAGCAAACATGATCTTCCAATTAAAAAATTTGTTTCTTGCAATAACAAATACATAATTTGGAATATCCTATCCTTTAATATTGCTCCCCCCAAATAACAAACAAATTCTACAATAATAAATTTTGATAGCTCTTAGCTAGTTTGAACATGGTGTGATTGACGACACTTGCTTATCTGCCCCATATATATTGGGTCACTTCATGTCCACCTAAATGACAAAGCAACGGGGATTAATAACTTATAGAATGCAGGGTTGGGCGGTTCACAATTCCCATGGATGGCAGCCCACTGGGGAGACTAGAAGCAGCTCTGGACCCAGACCAACATGGGAGAGGGGTGGATATGTGCAGCATTAACCCAGCATACTTGGGTAAAAACTATAGATATGCTTACGCTTGTGGGGCACAACGCCCTTGCAACTTTCCCAACACAATCACTAAGGTGACCAATTGGCCACACCTTATATTTTCTGTCCTTTTGTATCTATGATATTCAACTTGCCTGATAATAGGATTTTTTTTATCGAACACCTGATAACGGGACTTTTGCAGATTGATTTGGAGACAAAAACTGCAAAGAACTGGCACGAAGAGGGATCCATACCCTCTGAACCTTTCTTTGTGGCCAGACCGGGGTCTACAAAGGAAGATGATGGTGAGTACATTTTCTTTTTCTGAAAAAAAAGGAAAATTACAAATTGAATTATATGTTTTTGTCCCAATTCCAAAACCCGTTTTTTAAATCGGCAGATTCGTTGAGTTAAATCCAGGTACAAATTTGTTTTGTTATAATTTAAAAATTGACTCGTGGACGTAATAAATTTAACTCGTGACCTGCTCAGTGAAGGGATCAAATCAGGGTGGCAAATGTAAAGGTGCAGTGTCACAAATCGGTCTGGGTAAACAAGTTTTCCAATTCAACCCAATAATATTGGGTTTTGGTTCACTATATCAACCTTAGGTGTAGCAAGGAGTTTTACATTAGTATCTGTTGGGTTCGAGTTCTTTTCTCAAAGGATCCGAGTACCCTATAATTAAGGACATCAACTTGAAAATTATTTAATTTTTATTTTCAAAATTAATTTTTTTAATATAATATTGTGTATATATATATGTAATATCTTCTAAAATATATTTATTTTTATTATAAATAAGAATAGTTATCATAAAATATTTAAATTTCGTATAAGTTTATTTATTATTAGGTTTGATTCGGGTACGGGTTTGCTGAATCATGGTCGGATCTAAATATACTTACATGCATATTTAGGTTCGAATTCAAGTATTTAATATTGGGTTGGATTGGGCCTTGCAAAACCGGACCCAAAGGACCCCTTTGATAACACTGCATGCCAACTCCCGAGTCCTGACCCGGGAATGCATACCATCTTGGCACACATGGTTTTGTGATAATAGAGGCAACTTTTATGATATATTATTACATACACTTTTTACACTTAAAAGTGATTGATTTTTTTTATAGATTTTTTTATCATTTAAAGTTAATTAATGTGAGTGACTCTGAATTGACTCCACTCTAAACCTGAGTCCCGTCCAATTGTGTGAGCCTGGAGTTTTCTAAACTATGGCTTTTTTATATAATATTATCTGCAATTAAATGACTCGTAATTTCTTGGATGAAGGCGTGGTGATATCAATGGTGAGCGATGAAAATGGGGAGGGCTATGCATTGCTGCTTGATGGGATGACATTTGAAGAAATAGCTAGAGCCAAATTCCCCTATGGACTCCCCTATGGTCTTCATGGCTGCTGGGTCCCTAATAAGAACTAAACAGCGTCTACATGCTTCAATAAACTACAGCATTCATTCTTTACTAGTAGCTGCTAAACATCTACTACCAAAGTCTTTTATTAAAAAAAGGTTTCCTAGTAATATTATGTGCTCAGGATGTGTACAATATTTATGATTTGTGTGTTAAGTCAGAGCTCACGCCAGAACCAATATTGTGAATAGATGTTCTTGCAAGATTTAAGTCTTTCAGGGTTAGTTTGGAAAGATTATTTGTTGTATGCCCCCCGTAAATGATTTCATTGTAACGTAAACTTCTCAAAGGTGCTAAATTCATACATAGGGTGATGTAGATATTTATATTTGTAATGTTGTTTTGGGAATCAAAGATGTTTATATTTGTCATAAATCAGAAATAAAAATATTTTAAAGATTTTTAATTAGAAAAAATAAGTATGTATTTACGTCATGCATAATATCAAGGATAAGGGGGAAAATATTGGTGAGATATCCTCGATTAGCACTAATCAACAACCAAACCGAACCCATAATTGAACAAACCAAAAGTGAGGCTGCTCCATAACTAAATAAAATCCAAACTATAAATACTAGTTTAAGATACCCTTAAAAATGAATTTCACATCCAATACTTAATAAGATAAAATTTGGTATATTAGCAAGGATATTCCTATAAATTTTTAACTTGGGTTAATTATTTTAAAGTGATAATTACTTAGGTCCATCAAATTGCACTTTGACTCTTGGGTTATCATATTTGGTACTAGAGTCGACCTGTTAGTATATTGAATGGTGAGTTTGGATATAATTATCAATATGAGCTAAGCTCACGGGCAGAAGAAAATAATTTTGGGGATGAAATAAAGTGGTAAATTGAGATATCTCTAAAAATTAGTTCAACATCTAATATCTATTAATTTACGATTTGGTATACTATTAGAGATGAGCTTACACATCCTTAACTCGAATTAACTATTTTGAACATATAATTTAGGCTTATCAGGTTGTACTTGGGTCGTCGGCTTGTTACATAGCCGACTGACCAAATCGAACTAGTTTAGCTTGGTTTAGCTTTTAACCAAACTGAAATTTAAGTAACTAAACTACCTTTTGTGTACAGCGGAAGTTGGTAATCCCTATATAAAACTGACAATTTAGCTAATTAGGATTATAATAATCAATTGTTGCTGGTCATAATCATAATCAATTTTGATTAAAATTTGTAGACCTGCACGCTATAGCTTGAGTTTTTAGCATGCTGGTTGATGCATGTGACCTTTAAATATTGATTTTGGCAACTCAAAGAAGCCTAGTCCGCCATGGATGCTATTAATGGAACAACCAAAAAAATTTATTGTTTAAGCTTGAACAAGCCCTGAAGATTGGATCATTGACTGTAAAAAGGTTAGCTCTCATCTAGAAATGTCTTCTCATCTATCTCCTCCCCTCCACCAGTGCCACCACCCGTTGGATCTGGAACATGGAGCAAGGAGGAAGATGGGCAAAAAATAGGAGCGGCGATGGTCACGTGGACTCATGTTAGGGCACCAGGGTAACATCCAGAAAATCTCCAAACATCACACGCCCGATCGCGCTAGAGTTTGAGCCCGGACGCGACATGTCTAAAGTTTCACAAATCTTAGGTGCGTGGGTGTGGGCAGTCGCGAATTACGCAAATCATGAGTTCTTGGACATGTTTTGGACAGTTATTTTCACAAATAAATATTGTTTTTAGTCTTTTTGCTCACTGTGACCTAATTTTGCATTAAAAAGGGTGTTCTAAGGTGCTAGAAAAGGGATTTTCTTCTACGTTTGAGAGGGAAGGAATTTTATAGAAACTAGAATTTGTAATTCTTCTTCACAGTGGATTTCACCTCTTGGTAGTTTTTATATCCCTTCATATTGGTGGTATCTCCACTTAAATCTGGTGTTTTTGTTTAGTAAATTTATATTTCTATGCTTGATGTCGGTGCAATTGTCTTAGATCTGCACTTTCATAAATGTGCTCAACCCCAACAATTAGTATCAAGAGCATTGGTTGGTCGGTTAGAAATTGGTTCATAGAAAAGGTTGAAAGATCAGATAGAATAAAACAAGGTTCTTTGTATTTACTGCAAAGAGGAGAACTATTTAAAAAAATATTGTTGTAAAAGGAAACAATAAATGGAGAAAAAGAAGGCAAAAGAATTGTCAAGCTTCAGCAATGGAATCTGGGGCTGGTGATGGGGATCTATTCAATGTTACATTTGGTGTAAATAATGGTGAAATTTTTGGGTTTTAGATTCTAGTTACTCATTTTATATGTGTTCAAATAAGGAATGGTTGTAAGATTATCAATTTAAAATCATCTTAAATAGTTAGTCTCACATTCAATATCTACAAGAATAAGATGCATTATATTAGTAGAAATGTATTTATGATTTTTATTTTTAATTAACTACTTTTAAAATAATTACTAAATCCATCAGTTTATACTTTGGCTAGGCTAATAATAAGGAAAACAACTCAACTTGTAAGACTGTGAGGATTGAATTTATGAGAATCAGAATGTTTAATGGTGTGATCCAGACATTGATTAAGGTGATACATATGCCAGAATTGAGAAATTTTTTTATTACACTTGGTTGTTTGGATGCCAATAAATGTAGTGTTGCCTTGGATGTCGAATGGCAATGTTAGATGGAATTTTAAAGATCACTAATGGGTCTTCTTTGATCATGTATTGTATTCTAAGCCAACAAAGGTACAGTTTCAATCACCCATATCACATACTAATTGTTATATCTTAGAGTATTTTCACAGTGACATATGGAGACCAGCATTTGTGAAATTTTATGGTCATCTTGTCTATGGACCAGGGGGGGGTCTGATTAGATGCTAGGGTTCATCTACTACTATCAAGGTATGCCAATAATGTCATGTCAAGCAACTAAAATTTTAGACTAACGCTAGACCAAAAACGGAATCTGCACGAAACACATGTGAACATGTCCCTAAGTGTCACAAGGGTCAACTTAGGGGTTAAATTTTTTGCCCTAACTGCCTCCGTGCGGCGTGTTTCCCTCCCTGAAAACACCAGCCTACACCACCTCTGCACACACCAATGTGCTGTGGTGCACAGCGGCCTCGGACCACCCACTTGCGAATACTGCACGAACCCAGTCCCGGTACTGCACCCAGCTACTAGCGCCACTAGTACCGGTATCAGGCTACCAGCGATTGTACCGAACACACACACCAATCACCAAGCCGCAGTGACTACGCGTCCCACGTACCGATCACCCATCTCGGTACCAATAGACCTCGGAATCACAGGTCTAACCCCGGTGGCCAAACACGACGCATACACCACAAGAATTACAGGAACTTGTCCCAACCTCTATTCCACTAGTATGAATACAGGATATACAAGTGTCTACACCCTAGACTACTTGCCGGTCGTGGACATGCAAACCCCATGACCGTGCCTCTCGACCCTCACTCGACAGGACTTCACCCAACCCTCGGTTCACCGCGCAGGGTTGCCGACCAACTGGTATGTGAGCCTTGACCCTAAAGGCAGACGTCGACTACCCCGGTAGTCCCCCTTGAAGTTCCAGACCGCCCCTCGGCCTGACTGCAGTAACCCCAAGGCATCCCCTTGCCCGGCCAAGTTTCTCTCCTCCACCGAGATCACTCACACACTCTTCACATGTTGTTCTCTAGATCCACTCTGATCTATTCTCTGCCTCACCACCAAATGAAGCTGCTCCTTATATAGGCATTGGCTAGACAAAAGGGGCACATCACCTTGCTGGATCCTGGCCATCCAATCCCCGATCAATGGCTCAGCATGCTCAATACCAGCAGTCACCTTAGTGATGTTCCAGCACTGCCCTTCACCGTTGATCACCTCATCCACGGTCCAAGATGATCTGCCAACATCACCACAACTCTTGGAGTTCCAGCACATTTACTGGAAAGCCCATGGTGCACTCTAGCCTGCTGGTCGACCCTCATGGTTCACCCTGGCTAGACCTGGTACCGATCCTGCACACAGCAGGCTCCAGACCGCTCAGCACACAGCACCGGCTCCAAACTCACTCGGACCCGGGTGCCCGCACATCAATCTCCACACCAGGTTAGTCTTGCCCGGTATTTTGATCGAACAATCAGCTGGCATGCACGGTGGTGCTCGCTCGGCACGCACATCTGGTTCCTGGCATCCTGCTCAGTCCCCACACGCTACTGCTGCCCACATGCTCGGCCATGGTGCACGGTCACCTGCACGCTCCCGCACCCGGTACTGCTCCTGGCACGGCACGACCTCGCATGCGCCTGGTTCCCGTCGGCTCGGTACCCGGTAGCGGCCTGTTCGCCCGCTACACCCGCCATCGGCACACGACATTGTGACCGGTCATTGTCCCGGCACGCATGCACTCCCGATAGACGCTGCACCCGTCGGTTCCCCAACTGCACTCCAACATGATGCATGGCTCCGGTAGGTTGTTCCACCACACGAATAACACCGGCTATCCGCCTTTGACACGGGATTCGCTAGGGACAACCGCCAAACCCTAGCGCCCGACTGTCCCACAAGCTAAGCCTGTAACACTAAGCTACCAACAAAAGCAACACGAACCAACAGCTTGGTGATTGGTGCTTGACTAGAGTGCATGCCAATACATAGACTGCTTGCTGGGGGGAGGCTTTTAATGCCCTACCCACACACGTAATGCCACGATACTCACTTGCCAGTGCAATCACTGCCGCATCACTCCTGAGTGAGTGTTGTAGCATTGAGCATGCATGTAGGGAACCACACATGTGCCGGTGCACCTCAACACTACAGCGCTGAGAGCCAGAATCGAGCCAAAAAAGATAAAAAGGGAAGAAAGAGAGGGGGAAAGGTGGGGACGCAAATGGTTAGGTCTCGATAGATGCTAGTAGGGATGGGCATCGGTCGGACAGACATCGGACAAGTTATTGTCTACGTCTATCCGAAATTTTGTCGGATAAAACTTGTCCGACCAAGTTAATGTCTGACTTGTCTGTCGGGCCCGGACAACGTCCGTGGACAGTCCAAAATTATACCCTAATTATTAACCCTAACCTTACTCTTACTTACCAACATAATCCGCCGCCGCCGCCGCCACTGCTGCCCTCCCCCGCAACCCTCTTTCGCCGCCCTCCCCGACCTCCGCTGTCCTCCCCCCACCATCCCCCACACTCTTCGCGGCCTTCTATCGCCACCCTCTGCCGTCCTCCCCCAACCTCCGCCGCCCTCGCCCGCCCTCCTCCTGCCCTCCCCCGCCCTCCCCTAGGGGTGCTAATTGAGCGAGCGAGCCGAGCTGAACATGTGCTCGAACTCGGCTCGAATAGTTCGAAACTCGTTCGAACTCGACTCGAGATCGAACGAGTTTTGGACATACATGCTCGAGTTCGACTCGAATACTTTTTATGTGTTCGAGCTCGACTCGAGCTCGAATATACTTAAACTGTTTAATTTTTGTGAGCTCGTTCGCCAGCTCGAAATCAGCTCGATTAAAAGTCAAAAGTACCTCACTTTAAAAAAAAAGTGAGGCCATTGTGGTTTGAACCCACAACCTTGAAGTCATCAAGGTGAATACTTGCCATCTCAACTATCTTGCTTCTTTGTTATTATATTTCATATATATATAAATAAAATATAATATAAAGACTATATTATTATATTATTTTGTCGAGTCGAGTTCGAGTCGAACTACGAGTCGAGTTCGAGTCGAGTTCGAGTTACAACCGAGTCGAGTCGAGTCGAACACAACCTTGCTCAAGCTCGGCTCGTAAGATTCGAGTTCGAGTCAAGTTCGAGTCGAGCATTTAAATGTCGAGTTTCGAGTCGAGTCAAGCCGAGCCGAACGCTAAATGCTCACGAGCTGGCTCGCTCAATTAGCAACCCTACCTACCCCGACCTCTGCCACCGCCTCGACTCCGCCGCCGCCTGCCTCCGCTGCCTACCTTTGCCACAGCCTGCCTCCGCCAGACCGCCGCACTCTGCCTCCGCCGGACTGTCGCTCTTTGCCGTCGTGTTGATTATTTTATATTTTAAAAATACTTATAAGGTTAATAATTATTAAGTTAATCATTATTTATAATTAAATATAATGTAAAAAAAATTATAACGGCAAAACTAGGTAGTGTTTGAATTATAAAAATTTGTGTAATTATTTGGTATAGGAAGCTTGCATCTTGGAGGGAATATGTATTAAATACAAATTGATATATTTTTTGAGAGATGAATCATATAAATTTTTTACTAATGTAAATGAGCAAAGTGGAGGTCGAAAAGATAAAAAAATTGATTGCTAAAGAAGTAGAATTTATAGATGGTTCATTATCAAAAAAGAAAATGACATCCGATGTATGTGCCTAATTTGATAAAAAATATGAAAAAACTGAATATCTATTATTTGTCATTATTGTGAAAAGAAATTTGAGGGAATAGGAAACTATGGAACTGCTTATTTATAGAGGCATGTTGAAAGGAAATGCCATAATTCCAAAATAAAGAGGATAAAAAATATAAGTGGTGATATTGGGCAACAAATTTTCAAGCTGGGAGTGAAAAAAGATAGAGAAAATAAAATAAAAGTTTGAAAGTTTGATTAAGGAAGGAGAAGATTAGAGTCGGCCGAAACAATTATTTTACATGAGTATTCACTTTCAATTGTAAAACATGAAGGATTTAGAAGGTGGGTTAGTAACATGCAACTACAATTTGTGATGGTTTCTAGGAGAACAATTACAAGATATTGTCTTTGAATTTATGAAAAGGAGAAAAAAAAAACTTGCAACCACAATTTTATTGTATATTATGTTTTGTAATTTTCATAAAATATAATATTAGCATTAAAAATGTTAAATACATTATTTTATTGATATAAAATATCGGACATTCGGTCGGACAAAAAAATATCCATGTTTGATTTGTTTTACTTCGGTCATATTCGGTTGGTCATGTTCGGTCGGACATGCTTCGGACGTCGATCGGACACGAACATTCGGACGTCCATGCCCACCCTTAGATGCTAGGGCTCATCTATTGCTATCAAGGTATGACAAGAATGTCATGCCAAGCAACTAAAACTTTAGAATAATGCTAGACCAAAAGCGAAACACACATGAAATGTGTGTGAACACGGCTAAGCTACTAACAATAGCAACACGAATCAACAGCTTGGTGATTGGTGCTCAACTAGAGTGCATGCCAATACACAGACCACTCGACAGGGGACGCAACCAATGTCCAAGCCCACCGCAATACATGAAGAAACCTTCCTAGCACTTAACCAATCGAATTGAACCGATTACATGCTATTCGGATTAGGCCAACAACAAACCAAACTAAAACACTAGGCTGGTGGGTTGGGTTTTAGAGTGGGGATAAAACGAGTGAACTACAATCAAAGATCAAAAACTAGGCTGGTGGGTTGGGTTTTAGAGTGGGGATAAAACGAGTGAACTACAGTCAAAGATCAAAAACTCTTCGGTAGAATGATTGGCAGCCAACCAAGGTTGTGTGAAGTAGCATTATTTTGTCACTTTATTAGATTTGTTTTAATATCGTGAAATGAGTTAAGTGATGGTTTTATTGCAACCCGCTTAATTCAGGTCATTTGGTCATTTTATTATTTTTAAGATTAATGATGTGGAAATTATAATGCAAGTGCATGTGCCTAATTAAGTAATAAAAGTGATAAGAAAGTATCGTCAATGAAATTATTACTAGAAACTCTCAATTACCAAAACTAATTTAATTAATTGTACTTAAATAGAAATTAATTCAAACAGTGATTAAATTATGGATTAAGGCTAAACTAATCTAAAATACAATAATTAAATCAAATATTAACTTCAAGACGACAAACCTAGGATTTTTAATTTCACCTAGTGCTCTATATAATTAAAATTATAACTTCTACTTATAAATTGCACATTTAGATCATTAACCATGAGAATTAATTATTTATGATATCTCTAGATTCACCATAACCTTATCGCTTACACCCAACTTCTATATCTCTACAAAATTCTATATGCAAAATGATATTTTAAGTTTTTCCATTAACAGTTACCTAAGACATATGAGTATATCTCTATTTCACATGTAAATCACCTAAAACAGATGAACAAAGACTATTTTATTCAATAACAAATTTAATCTTTCTATTTCTAAACAAGATTAAATCTCTATATCTAATAATAGATGGTCAGGCTAATGATAGCATTAATGAATGGAATAAAATAGATGATCCTACATCACAATCACATAAATAAAAATTAACAACCTTTATTAATTCATGCACTAGGTGTCATTGAAAATCTTAGAAAAGAATTTATTCCATAGATCGATTAAACTTAAAAAATTCATATGTGATATAAAAGACATCATTTAATTACAAAGAAAACTAAATCAAATAAGAAAAACTCTTTTTGAGAAAGCGTCTTCTTTTTCTGATCCAACTTCTTCATCGTTCCTGCTCGTCTTTTGTACCATCACATAGCCGTCCATTGTTGTTCCTCCTCCTTTCTTTAAAACCCTAATCAAGTTTATAAAGGATCTACTCAAATATTTTAAGTGGGGTCTACCAGGATCTCCAAAAATATCACAAAAATCAGTTTTCTTTCACCATCGCTCGAGCACTCTAAATCCAAGCGCTCGAGCACTTAGCTCTCGACCATAACATTTTAACAAAAAGGCCAGCGCTCAAGAGCTCTGACTCCGAGCACTCAAGCACCCTGCTTTCAGGTACTCTTTCCAGGTTACGCTTTTTGGCCCGATTTTGCCCCGAGTTCATTCTGGATCGTCTTCTAACTTTTATACCCTTCTAGAACAACATTAATTAGTACTTTTTACACCCAAATCACAATAATTCTTTCATTATTAATAATATTTAATAAAATTTTAAACTAATAAAATTGAAATAAAAATCATGTAAAACATGACAAAAATTCAATATAAAATTTAGAGAATAATAATTTTTTTACAAGTTATCAATTAATAACCCTTAAAGATAAGATCCATTGAGTTGTATTCAAACTAAGATCCAAAACATGTTGCATTCAGGCTTACTAATATGATTCTCTTCTCAAGCCTATTACATGTGTATATAATTTGTTGATTTCATATGTGATGAGAGGGGATGGAGATTGTTGATATTGGCTTCTAGTTTAGAAGCCTTGGGAGTACATCAGACTTTATTATAGGGAGAGACATCCACTATTGCTTGCACGTCAGCCTCCATTAGACGGAAAGATAACGAATTTGCATCTGTATATCTTGAGCTTCTTACATTAAGAGAGACAAAGTATATACTTTTGTGTGACTTATTAGTGTTGTGTGACTTATTATACATTTATCATACTTTCATTTAGTTTATGTTCAGACATGGATATGTAATCGTGGGTTATAATTTTGGACTTATGTAATTTTCCAGGAACGTACTTTTCTAGAGATGTAGGAGGACTTGCGACTAATGTACTTATTATTGGCATATGCATTATTATGACTATCCACGATCTTTTATATTATGCGTCATTCAAGTCACGCATCTTGGCTAATGATTAGTTGATCGCATCTCATTCAGTTCATGCATTTAATGTGCATTGGTATTTTTTCCTTTTGAGATGCCAAAAGGGTTATTGATCCATGCTATTTGTCTTATATGTGTGATTGATTCATTATGTAACTCGCTTTATTATATAATCTAGTTTAGTTCTTTAGAGAACCAATTTAGTGTTACATGTATTCTAGCACATGGGAGCTTTAGGTCTTCACAGTTGGGTTTTGTATATGGCTCTTCAACGTTGCTCCCCTTTCTTCATAGACAACTGCTCTACTTATGGACTTTAGAATAAGAATGTAGAGCTTTTTTCCTTAAATACAGGAGATGCATAAACAAGTTCGAGTCCACATATAATGTTTGGTTACAAATCATAATATATTAGATATATTTAGTAAACTAGCATATTCAAAGAAGTATAATCAATGCTTGGGCTTAATTGGAGTGTCTCATTTTTTTGATGATGGGAGTGCAACTTAAGTGAGACAGTGGCCATGTTGGCAAAGTGTGGGTTCGAGCCATTTCTAGTACAAAGCTGATTTCCATGTTAGTTTGAAATTTTGGAGCATATTTTCGTACAAAGGTTGAGATTGTTGAATCTAGAACCTAGAGCAAGGAAGATCTGCAGAAAAAATAGAAGCAGCTCTAGGGCACATGGAGTGAATGTCACGGCACAGAGTCGACATTCGGAAAATCTCCACACGCATGCATGCCTTAGCATGCCAGAGTTTGCACCTAGGCACAACATGCCTAGAGTTTCACGGATCTTGGGTGCCCAAGTGTGTGCGGCTCAGGTTACACAAGTGAAGACTTCTCAGACATGTTTTCAACGATTATTTTCACTAATAATAAATATTCCTCTTTGGCTCTTTGCTCATTCTAACCTAATTTTACATGAGGGTTTCCATGGTGCAAATGAGGGATTTTCTTCTAGGTTTAAGAAGGAAGGAGTTTGATGGTAAACTATAATTTATAATTCTTCTTTATAATGGGTTTTCCCTTCATGGTTTTTCCACTTCATTTTAGATCCGAGTCAGGGTTTTATACTTGTAAATCAGTCTGTTCAACCATCTGTTCGAGCCTAGTCAGTTTCAAAACACATGGCTGAGCAGAGGCTAGTCGAGTTTATGAGCCATGAGGGTCATGCATACCCAAATATACGATGATAACATTAGTAACACATTAAGAAAATAAGTTATCAGAATATATGAAAGTATGCCAGTTTTTTATCTCGTAGACTATAAATTAGATTTAGGTCATTTCTTAGGTTGGGGCACGTTAGTTAGTATTTTTGGGTGAGTGTTAATAGCTTTAGAACATGTCATTGGATAATTGTTGGGTGTATCTTATTTTATTAAATTTTATTATATTTTATTTTATATTTTTAGGATTTATTTATTAGTATTGACACAAGTCTGAAGAAAGTCAAGTTTTTATTACTACAATGCCCCATGCATATTGAGTTCTTTGCCTAGTTTCCACGCCATCCCTGACTTCTTCTCTCCCTCCCTCCTCCCGATCCACGCCGACTACCACTAGAGAGCCACCGACAGCATCGTCGTCCACCTCCCCACACCGACACTTGTCCAACCAGTGCTGCCACACCTTCTTCCCTCTTCCTCACTTCTCTCAGTCTATTCCTCCTTCGAGCGCCACCCCACCTATGTTAGCCGTCGCCATCCTCCAGCCGCCGCTGACCACCATCGAGGCTAACCTCATCCTCACCCTCCAACCACCTCCTCCTATCCCTCTCCGTCCTTTCTCCTTCCCCACTCCTATCGAGCCAAGCCCATCACTCACAACCCACTACCCTAGCCACCCTTCTTGTTTGCAAGTCGCCGACGACCAGCCATCGGCTGCTTGCAGCCCCAGCCAGATCCCCTTCTCCTCTTCCTCCTTCCGCTCAACTAATCTCCTAGTGTGCCCTAGCCGAGCTTCAGTGCATTCACCGGCGGCCTGTCACCATAGCTACTAGCCAGAACAGCTCCGGTCAGGCCTCCGTGCTGAGTTGCATGCCCTAGTTTGGCCCTGGTTGAGGTTTCCCGTGGCCATACCATAGCCCTGCTGACGACAACAGCAATTGTCGCCGTCATCATCGTGGTTGGGGCCGACATTAGGTATATGTGCTGTCTGATATGATTTTAGTTCATGATCGTAGATAGCATAACATGATTAAATTATGATAATTGATATGTTATCACATCGAATTAGAGAAAATATGAAATTAGGTATTAATTTTACATACGGTGTAATTTGATCGATAGTTGGTTGGGAGGACTAAATATGAGTTGTTTGCATGGAGATGTTGTAGAGGATAGCATTGGGGAAATTGTACAGGCTATTGGAAATTGAATTGTGTTAAGTTGTTGTTGATCATAATTGATTATAAATGCTATGATTAAAGTATAATTGTAAACCTTAGATTCATTTATTAAGGTAATGTGTGAATTAGTCATTAATAGGAATGTTGAGTTGAACACAATAGGTTACATATAGCATTGGATTATAGACGGAATCATGGATTATATTATCACGAATTAGAATGATGAAATGATGAATTCATGATATAGATCAATGCTACCCAATAAGTTAATAAATTGTAATTGGAATGGATGCTTGATTCGTATTAGTATAGGTATTGTTGTTTCGTTATATAGATATATATATGATTATGTTGATGATGTGAGTAATGTGATTGAACTGATTAGGATATTATTGGGATTTTAGTTACATGCATTCATATCATATATGCATTACTTAACTTGAATGGGCATTAGTATTTAGTTGTGATGTGTAGGTATGGAGTAGGAGCTCGCTACCTAGGCGTGTGGCCTTGCTTGGAGCTTCTATCAGGTCTGCTTAGGACTCATCTCTACTTGTCATTCTATTCCATCGTGCTTTGATTTACTGATTGTACGATGGGTTAAGTGGTGTTTTAGCGGATCCCACTTAACTTGGGCTATTTAGTCGAATAATTTTCGAATTAATAACCCTCGAGTTTGTTTTCTAAAACACAGATCCACCTCTATTTACCTTTAGGACTATTATATAAATCCATTCCCAGGCCTATATATGATTTTATTGAGTTTTCATTGAAACAAGAGATGGTGAAACCGACTTGCACGTACCATGAGCAGGTGCACATGTTAGTCATAGCGAGTTCTGGATTAGTGAGAGGGTTGTTACATTTCTGAGGGATCCTAACAACTCCATATTTTGAGTTTCCTCACACCCAGAGGCGTGGAGGTTAACGGGTACTGTTTTGTATAGTGCACGACGGACTTGTGGTTCAAAGAGTGCTGAAGGCGACTGCCTAAGAGTGCTCGGCCTTCGTGCTCAAGGCTTGGAGAAATATGGAGGACCGGAGAGGGCTTAGGAGTTACTGATATTACCGAGCGTGGGACAGAAGAATGAGGAAAATGCTGAGAGAGGCATCAAATAGATCAGTTAATTCAAGATGCTACCAGGCAGCCTCGTGGCTTCCTCAATATATGCCCTAATGAAAGTTCACAGAAGTTATAAATACTTTTTTTACATGAGAGTTAGCTATCATGGCCATTTTGATATAGTTATATTTTAGAGCAGTCATTACTGATGTATTTTTATTATATATGTAGGTGATGATTAAGAGACAAATGTGTCAGCTTGGACAGAGGAGCAGCGATATCTCGTGCACACACACATGTAAGACAATGGAATATTTAGTTAATTTGTTTATGATGACATGATTTTGAGAATGACGTAATGAAATGCAAGATGTGATAATATAATGTGATATGATATTTGTTTCAGTAGCAAAATTTCTAATAATGACATGTTAATATATATGTTTTAGTGAATATGGTTGGATATTGAATATGCACAACAAAGGTCAAGACCTAATTTTGAAATTTAAATGTGATTGAGAATGAATAGATGGGTCTAAGACTCAGTTAAGTTATGCAAATGAAATGTGAATTAGCAGTTGAGCCCAAACTCAATTCAGAATGAATTGTAGTGTTGAATGAAAATGTTGCGTTCATGGTTTGCTATATATTTATTTTCTATTGTTTGACAAAGTGGCCTTTGTTGTATTAAAAGGGACCACTGTTCGTTTTGTTTTAAGATTTATCAATTTTCTCATTCTTGGTTGGTTTTAAGTGTGATTGCATAAGTCATGTCATTCACGTAGAATTATACTAGGTTCCTTGCATCTCATGCATGCATAACGATATCTATCTTTTATTTTAAGACACCGAGAGTAGATCTATTCGGGTTAGGTTGGGTTGACTAACTTAATCAGGTGACCTGTAACATTCCGGTTTAGTTTGTGAGTTAGCCGGATTTGGGGTGTTACATTTTCTACATAAATCTGTTGCCTTTGTTTCTCAGTTTCATATATTTGTGCTTGATATTGATGTGATTGTCTAGATCTACACTATCTTTTGTAGGTGCACTCAATCCCAGCATCACAATCTAGATAGCCCAGCTCCACTTTGACCCTAGCTCCACCATCTTCTAACACCACCGCTAGTCCTCCTCCCTCTACCACTTCGATGCAGAGCTTGTCTTACTATCACTTCCTCCATAAAAGATGCAAACATGTTAATCGGTTTCGGTTTTTGTGGTTCAAAAATGTTTTCGGGCCACATAAATAAAAGCCAATTAACATGATATTTTGTTTCACCCAAGTGGCACCAAAAACTGAACTAGAACCTAACCAAACTTTCAAAGTAAGTAAAGTTCAGTTGGTTCAGTCAATTAACCTAACTATGTTATACCCTCAATTGATTCAATTAGTTTTCCCCATCAAGGTGATCTATATTTGCACTCAGTGTCTTGAGGTAGAGACTTTATAAATTCCTAAATTGTAAAACCTCTAAAATTAGTCCCATATTTAATACCTAATGGGGTAATATCTAGTTTATTAGTCAGAATGAATAATATATCTTTAACTTCAGTTATTCACTTTTAAAGAGATGACTTAGGCTTAGGGGTGGGCGTGGACGTCCGAATTTATTTGTCTGTTCGATGTCCGAAGTATGTCCAACCGAATTTGACCAATCGAATTCGACCGAATTAAAACACACCAAACATTGACATTTTTTGTCCGACCGAACGACCGACCGAGTGTCCAATATTCAATAACAAACTTGTATGATCCATCTTCGAAACAAATATATCACATTATAAACATAATGTAAAACCAGTGATCTGAGTCAGGGTTTTATGCTTATGAACTGGTCGATTCAAGTTATGTTTTAGAATATCTGTACTGAGTCGACGCTGGTTGGGTGTACGAGCCATGAGGGTCATACGTACCCAAGTATATGATGATAACATCATGAATACAACAGAAAAGAATGAGTTATCAGAATATATGAAAGTATGACAATTATTTTTTTATTTTATATATAGTTGATCGTGGAATTAGTTTAGGCCATTTACCGCGTTAGGACACGTTACGGGGAATTTGGGTGGGTTATTAGTTATAGAATGTCATTATGATGTTGTAGTGTTTATTTTATTTTATGGAATTTTTTCTGATTTTATGGATTTTTTTAGGATTTATTCCGAGTTAGTCATTATTATTTACTCGAGACATTGGCGAGTCAAGTCTTATTTACGATATTGCCATCAATCAAACCTCTGACCCATTTTCTCTTCCCCGTCCAAACCGCGCCGCCCCCTTGTCGTGGTCGCCGCCGCCGCGTCGCCCGGCTGCCGATCGTCGCCGCCAAGCCCCGCCGCGGCTTTGTCGTGATGCCCCCAGCGCCCCCGCCGTCGCCTGGCCTCCACGACGCCGGAATCGCCGCTCGTCGTTGATTCCGCAGCCGCCACCGCTGTGTCGCCCTGCTGCCGTTCATCGCCGCCATGCCCCGCTGCGGCGTTGCCGTGATGCCCCGAGCGCCCCGTGCCACCAATACCCTCTGCTCACATCGTCGATTCTGCCACCGGCGACCGTCGCCGCGGCCGTCCAGTCACTGCTTTGATATTGCCAACCCTCCTACGACGGCGGAGAGGGTTTCAGACTGTCCGCAGACACTGCTTGGGCCCGACGAACAATTCGATGTCCGAAGTCGGTTGGACAAATTTTGTCCGACGAAATTTCGGACGAACGCGGACAATAATTCGTCTGATGTCTGTCCGACTGATGCCCATCCCTACTTAGGCCTGTTAATTTGTACTTTAGACTAAGTCGTTACAAATGGTATCTAAGCCAACTTAATTCCATATAAAATGGTGAGTTGTACTCGCTGTGAGCTAGGCTGTTAGCTGTGAGCCAAGGATAGGAATTTTAAGGATAAAATTTCCTAAAGTATATTATAAGACCCATAAAGTTAGTTCCACGTATAATACCTACTGAGGTAAAATCTGATTTATTAGTAAAAATAAATTATAAATCTTTAATTTCAATTAACTATTTTTAAAAAGATGATTTAGGCCTATTAATTTGCTCTATGAGTGGGCCGTAAAAACTTCTCAATGTAGTGTTTGTTTGTTAATGGGATATACTAAATTAACTACCTCAAAATCCACTTAAAAGAGCACTATAAAAATAATTTAAATTAACAATTATATTTATATGGAACAAAGTAAGAAGTTGTTTACTTTTTTTCAATATAAAGATGTGTTTTGTTTCAGTTGACAAATTTTCCTTAAAAATAGAACTAATTGATTATGTAGCGCAACCAATTGATCAAGATTACTTGTTTAAACATTGATTTATAAGAAAAAATTAAACATACATTATTAAAAAAAATTTCTAATAACAATGATTATTTATAAGAATATTGTGAAAAAATATTTCCATAAATAAATTATATTATACAAAGATATTTATGAATCGTTAGAAAGTAAAAGTTAATAATTCGCTAAGTTTTTACATTGATGCATTAATATTATTAAATGCTCATGTCATGAGTAAATACTTTTTTTAATTACTAGCCAAGATCCACGGCCACCCTTATTATCTTTCTAATTATTATTTTAAGTGAGTACATTAATTATGAAAATGAATTTTTTTCTTTTACAGAAAATAACAGTCTTTTTCATACTTTAAAAAATCATTCAAAATTAATACCCAAGCATGAGATATGCTTATACATCTGCATATATATTATATATATATATATCACACACATACATATACACACCAAAATAGTAAGGTGTAAACCTTTTTAAATGTGAACTTACATGATGGCGGTTATTTTTTCATTTACCGGTTCATAGTGGGTAGTTACAGATTGGGTGGTTACGAATAATTCCTAAAATACCAATAAATATGATCCATTAGATGAAAAGTTAATAATTATAATTCTAGTTCAATTCTAAAAAAGAGTTCACACCTTAGTATTTGTGTGTGTGTGTATATATATATATATATATATATATATATATAAGGGAACATAATACTAACTAAGATTAAAAGTAGGAGAATTAGCTAATCAAAATACAACAAAAATCGATAAAATAAAATAAAAATACCTTCTACAGTGGGTCATGAGTTTGAACATCCATAACCTCAATTTTTTAAAAATAATAATAAAATATATTTTAAAGTAAAAGGTCATAGATTCAAACGTGACTAACCTCAACTTCTAACTTCTTAGTAATAAGTTTGTCCAATTGTCTTGAAAAAATTAATTAATTATAATTTATTTTTTCATTCAAATAGACTATATTTTTAAAATCAATCATAGTCCATATATGATATATTAATTTTTTATAGTCTATTTCATTATTTAATAAGAGTTTATGTATAAATTTAAATTTTATTTGATATAGGTCACATGTAGCACGGCATCTTGCCTACTATTTTTTATTGCTTCAAGTGTAACAATCACCAAAATTGGTATTTTAATCTTGAAGAAAAGAATAAACTTCATATTCTGAAAATCTGCTCAAAATTACTAATTAATTCGAAAATTAAAAATGTTGTGTAAAATCCAATTTATAGTTAACATCTTATTAAAAAATCTTATCTTATATTACTTAATAATAAAGAGTAGAAAGCCAACTTTGAAATATATAAAATTACATGAGATAATATGTTTTTAAATAATGTCCACGATAAAAACAAACCAAATAAGTGATAAAAAGAATACTTGTACAATTGACCTCAATTTTTTGTCAATAAATAAAGATATATGACACTTTTGTTTAAAAATAATAATTATTATCTAAAGAAAACACACTTACTAACAAAACTATCAGGAAAAAAATAATAATTGTAACTGACCTCACTTTTCTTTGTTTGCATAGGAATATTAGAGCCAATGGTGCTTTATTTTACGAACAAAACATATGAAGAGAGAAGTAATATATAGGCGTTGCCAGGACACTCTAAAAAGAATACGATTTTCTCTTAAATATAAGTACAAAAGTAATATCAAAAAACATGGTTGTCCAACTTACACGAGGTAGGTATTTAGGGGAAACAAACTTATATTAGAAAGTGTCCTCTTATTTAGGTTAAAAAACCTTATATTAGGAAGTGTCTTTATATTGACATTGTTTCAGTAAAAATATCTTTTTTAAGAATTATTAAGAGAATTGTATATCCTTTTTTTTATGAATTTTTAAGACCCTATTTCCTTCTGTCTCCAAAATTAAGGATGGGTTAATAGGACATGGAAATATTGTATTCAATTTGAATATTCACATCAATTTCTCATTTATTTCGATCACAATATTTTTGTATATGCTAAACTCACATCCAATTCACATCTTATTAATTAAATTTAAAAAATGCCACATTGGTGTAATCACTTGGTGTGACGTTTGGTGCTGATGCCTTATCTAAGATATCCGTTAGAATAGCATTAAAATAATGGAAAATATATTAATTTTTATATGGTAATTTATAACAAAAACATTAATCTTACACTATAAAATTATTAACTTTTAGAGTATTTTATGGTATAATGAAGACTCACACCAGATGGTCCCTCTAAAAAATTATAAAAAACACCAGAGAAAAAAGGAAATTACTCAATAAAGAGGTTTTATATCTCATATATACATTAATAACTAACTCTTTGTAAATTATAGCTAAGAAAAGTTAACGAATTTTACATTACCCTCAATGGTAACGAGTTGGAGTTATGTTCGCATTAGCAATGCAGATCAAAAGAAATTCAGTCCAACAAATAGAGTTAGAAGCTGAGATGAGAGCTATGAAGTTTTACTTTGTAAAAAGGACGGAGAATATGACCGTTTTTGTAGCTAAGAAGTCCATAATTGATAATTTTTTGGTGACAACCTACAACATCCATGGTGGAATCTAACCTCCATCCATGGGCATCCAGGTTGGAAGTGCTATGTAAAGTATAAGACAACTCCTGGTGTAAAAAAACTGAACTTCTCGTTTCTTTTAAAGCCAATAAAGCTGCAGCAATTTTGTTCTGGCAAGCCTAAAAAGTGTAAGTAGCACGTAAATTGGGAAGTATTACAAAATGTCCTACCAGACCTCTTTTCTTTCTAGAAAGTCTGCCTCCGAAGAACTTGTCAAGTATTAGCATAAAGAAAGGAGCCACAGAAACAACCGTCTTCAACTCTGCCAGGGATTTCTCCTATGCTCGCCTTTTTTCCCAGCAGAGGACTGACTTGCTTTTAAAACCTAACGGCAAAATAAAATCACAAGGGATAAGGATTATTAGCTGACTCATGAACCAAGATAAAGGTGACCACAATTTATGTCCCTACCAATTTCGCTTTCTTTGTCTTCCCTTTTGGTCGATTTTTCGGAGATTTGAGCTTATATATGCGAACCATCCAATGATGAGTCGTGAACACCTGAAAAAAATTATAAATGAGGCATCAATATCAAAATAACATCAGATCAAATAAAAACAATGACAACTAAAGAACACAAAAACATTATCAGAAATATTTGCTGATAAGGTAATGGAATCCAAGATCATAATTTCTTTCTTCACCATCTACCAAATAAAGTGTCCGGGAAATGGAACCTAAACTAGGATCTGTGTATCTTAATATCAGGATAAAGAAAACTGTCTGCCAAGGTCAGATGGGCAAACATATTTTGTCAAAGGAAAATCCAAAAATATCTTCGATACACAAAGACAAATCAAGTAATCTAGTAAAGGAAGTCAGATTAAGGAATGAAATTAAAATGATGTTAAATATGAGTTGTCTAACCTCCTCAAAATGGGTAAGCTTAAAATATTTCTTGCCAATCTCGGTCCTCCTCACTCTATCAAAACCCTTACCATCTGTTTCCACAAACCTATAATGGCAAAGGATATGACAACCAATAAGAATATACATGGCATGTTTTTTAAATTTAAGTAACGAAAACAAGACACAAGGTTTCAAGTACCTGTAGTAGCAAAGTTTATACATAAGAGAATTAAGCATTGTAGGTGTTGCTCCAGAATCAATCCGGTATTGACCGTCCCTCTAAATAAATGATAACAGTAAATACAAGACTACTGGAAATTAAAACTGTTTTTAAAACCCAACTTGCAAAGTAGTGCAACTTATATAAATTTGCAAATGTAGTAAATATTGCAAAAGAGACACTTTCAAATCAACTAGTTCCTTCAAGTTGCTATACACAGCATAGCATCAATTATTGCAACACTTCATTAGCCCTAAAAGATGATAAACTAAATAGAAGATGCATGAATATCCCAACACTTTGCTTCTCTTTCTTCGCCCTTAACCCTAGAAGTGGTCGGGTATAAATGACAAAGTTTTGATGGTCAGAAGTCCGCCCTTCCTCAAAGCAACCTGGATACCTTCTAATTTGAAATTGAACATAGATAGCGCAAAGTAAAAACAGTCATTTTGTCTAGTCATATAAAACTCACAAGGTAATCAGGTTCCTTGATGTGAGGAAATACACCCCCGCCTATACGCACCATCCATAAGAACTTATTGATATCATCACTTGGGTAACCAACAAGACCTAAATATGGTAAAACATTCACACTTAGAACAGTCAAAGCATCTGCATAATATGACAAACTATAAAGTCATTAAATTAACTAACCTCCAAAAACAACAAGCACATATTTCACATCCAAAGAATGAAAAATCTCCCATGCTGCTTTTTCAGGGGAAGACATGGCTGTACCAACAGTTGCTATATGAGTATTATTCCAAGTATTATTATCAACAATGACAGTACGATTAGCCATTGCAGTTGTTTGATAGCCATAGTCCCACCATGATGCAACCTGCAATAAATACACTCAGAAGAAGCCAACTGAAATAAATGTGAAATTGCATTTTCTGTGTCAAATTTCCAATTAAGATGAAACTTTGTGCAACGAGATACATTTATAATAAAATCAAATCATCAAGTGGAGTAGGAAAGTATATGGTTCACAGAACACTAATGTTATTGCTACAAAACCAAATAACCCAACAACTTAATAAAGCCTATATATGGAAATAAAATATAGTAATATACACATAATCTATCTTGGAATTCAGCCAACTATTTGCATACTGGTTTCTGGTTACTCATTAAGCACAAAATAAACACAAATAGTAAAGATGACTATAAAGCAATCTAATAAACTATACCCATTTTACGGAATTTCAATAAAAAGAAAAACACCCAGATATACATACAACTTATAAATTATAAAAAAGTGCTTTGAACTTTCAATACCAAAAAAATCCATGTGTTAATTTTCATATCATTCCAGTACAACAGATATAAAAAATCCTCTCTTTGCCCTATTTTTCATTTTAAAGATGTGATTGCCCATTTTGTTTGAGCTGTGTAAAATGAGAACACAGATATATTAATAGAAGGTGCTAATGAGGATTTCAACCTAGGGAGCCTTCAACGGAAGAAGGTAAAACATTTCATCTTTTTCACCTTCTATGCCACCACTATTTATGCAATAAAAATCAAAAGAAAAAATGGCTTCTTTGGTCATTATGGTTATCTGAAAGCTATGCCTTCTTTATGATGTGGTTGGTGGTTGGGAGGTTTACCCTCTACTATGCCAACTAATTTTGTCCCAGAAGACAGGACTGGCCAGGATACAATCATGGTTTGACGTATCACTGATAAAAATTGTGATATGGGCAATGCAAACTGGAATTTCAGTAAAACCATACAATACAGCATCAGACAAACCAACGAGACATCCATGGAAGATAGAAAAGGAGGAGGTGAAATCTTGGAAAATCTAGGGGAAAACAATGATCCAAGGCTTACAGAATAGTCAGGATACCAGAAAGTGCATCCTCGAGAAGGCAAATACCCTAAAAAGTAATCCCATTTTATTAATTAGTCCAATAAATATCAGCTGGTATGTATGACGTATCTGAATCCTGACACATTCTAAAATTTTAAGAGTCTGAGTACCCGATACAGCAAACCCTGGATCCAAGTGGAGGGTGAAAAATGTAACATTAACCCAGAACTCATGTTGCATGAGAATAAAAAATAGAGCTCAATATTAGATTTATTAAACAACTTCTTTGTAAAAGATAGTTTGCACCTAGTATATGCAAGAAGTTGTAAGTAAATTGAATCTGAATTCATAAAATGACAGCAGTAAATGTTTTCCTCAAAGGTAAAATTGTTAACTAAGCATATAGTTGTGGTCATCGAAGTCTCCTAGAAAGTATGTTGGCCATTTCCGAATAATTATTGTCTTTTAACGAGCTAAGTTATATGAAACTTAACCTTGAATTTTTTGTATTATAAATGTACTACTTGTGTTATTAAATCATTTTCCCTAAAAACTATACATGTAATTATCTTACTATTATAATACATTAAAATGTACTAGTTTCAACTTACTCATATAACAAAACAAACAACTAAAGTAAAGAAAACTTGTAAATACATATTAATAGAAGACAAATATTGACCTCACCTTATCATCCACATCAGTATTATGGCTCAGCCATGCATAAGCTTCACGAAAATCATCAAAGACATGCAATCCATCATGTGATTGGGATGTTAAAACAATTGAGGGAGCTGAATATGCTTCTGAAGCAGCCCATACACAATGCATCTAAAGAAAAGCCGTAAAATAATAAACTATTAACATCAAGCAGAGGAGCAGAAATTCATATACTTACGAAATGAAAATTAAGATGAGTTTTTTTTCTTTTTCTTTTATCAGTTGGAGTTTTCAATTCAAACTCCTAAAGGGGAAACAAGTCACAAAACAAAGTTTACATGCTGAAATTCATCTCTATAATCCAAAGGGAGAATTGGTATTAAAAAAGCATCCTGATGGGAGGGAAGAACAAGATGAATTTAGGAGAAAGGGAAAGAAGATCAAGGGAAAAGAAGGTGAAACAAAGTTTACTAAGAACTTGTAATTTTATATGCAAAAATATTACCAGGATATATCAGATAAAATGAAATTCACCACATGCACAAATATATGCTCAAGACAGATAAAAGCAAAGTTCACTTACCACATAGAAACCACCCATTAGGATAAGTAACAAAATGGCAACGACAGATGCCTCAAATGGGAGAACTAGGAGTCTCCTTTGCCTGACCTTTAATTTTTCTTCAGGACGTGGGCTTTCTTTCTCTTTTCTGCGATTCTTTTTTGAAGGCTTTTCTTTGGAAATTTCCCCAAGACCCTTGTCATTATCTAATTGGGTATTAACCTTTCCTACATCACTCTGATGAATGGCACCATTGGAGCCAGAATCCCTACCTTCAAAAACAAAATATTTAACTTACTCGACTAGGCATAATAAATATATACTTCAATAAATTACATTTTTCTTGCACAAAAACAACTTACACAAAAACTTTTAAGCATCTCTTTCAACTGAAATTTGATAGATTGAGTAAAAATATCAAAAGCCTCAGACAGGGCAATTCCGGACATAATACAAGCAGCTGGAGCTAATACAAGCATGAGGCGAACCTGCATATGATCAATAAAGATGCAGAAAAGAAATAAGCAATAAGTAAAAAACAAAGTTGTGCAAAAAAAGAGTTTCTCACCATGACTCCTGAAAAATAAACTGACATCACGATGTAGAGAACCACAAACGAGCTCGCATCAGATAGAGGAGAAAAGCAAGCCTAAAAGACATGTTAAAAACTTCTCAATAAGAAACAGAAGCTGGAACAGATACTTATAAGCAAACAAATATTTTAAAAAATAGAAACTAAGCTAAGATAAATGGAATCTTCGAACATAAGCCCTCACAATGATACCAGCTGGAACCAAAAATGCCAAAACATTAAGGTCCATAAAGTATGATGGCCAGGTGGGTGGCTGATGTTCGCTAACACTAGCAATGATGGGAATGTACTTGCTTGCATACGTCCTATTCAAAGTACAAAAAATGAACAAAGGTTTTAGCTGTAATGTTCAACAATAATTTGGAAGAAACAAAAAATGTAAGAAAAGACTCCTTCCATTGCATTAGCAACAAATAATCAATTGAGAAAAAAGATATATCATTTCCAAAAAGGAATTAAAAATTTTTTTGAAGAAAGATCAACTAGTTAATTAAGTCTTCTAGCGGTTTGAATTTAAATTTTTGTTATTAAGTTCTTAGAAAGTCCGTATAAGCTAAAGGATCAATGTCAATCATCAGATTTGAATGTAATGATCTACACTGTCCATGAATAAAATAAACAGTAGTCAATTAATAATTCTTCTATTGTTTTAAAATTTAACATTGAATTTGAACACTTGAGATCCTGAAAAAGCCATCAAACTCATTTTAAAGGGGGAGGGAAGTCCTTCAACCATAGTCTTTACATCTGACATTATTAGCCCTTCCTGCTTAATGCCTCTCACATGCATCTGCATTCAGCTGCTTGTGATTGTTTTTCCATGGCTTCATCCACTTCACTGTTGCTTTTGCCAATGATGTGCAGTCAGCCCATAGAAAACTGTTTCATCCCCCAATTTGAGTCCTTCCTTCAAAAATTCCAATCACGATCTAAGTCTCAAAGGATTTTGAACTGACCATAGAAAGAGGTTTCTATTTTTATTGCCTTTACAAAGAATTTACAACGTCCTTTTCTTAGAAGGATTTCCATGCATCCTCAAGGAGGAACTCTGTTCTATACTTCCACACAGGAATCTATTTTATTCAACTCAAACTGTATATCTGCTTGAAAGGAAAATATGTTGCTTTGTTTGCCTCACTACTCCTGCAACAATCTGTCATCTATATGACTTTGTTCCAATAATTTCTAGACATCACATCTTCTTTGCTGCACTTTTCACTCACTCTAGAAGGCCATAATTTGGTTAATTGACACTGTTGTCAGTTGCTCTTATGAAAGCTAACTGCTAGATACCATCAGCCCATAAGCTCAAGCTGTTAGGAAAAGAGCCACTAAATATTTAGTTCAACACTCCCTCCTCACATGCAAGCAGATTTAGCATGTAGACAAACACAAAGATGGGGCAAATAGTCCATTGGTCTCAACAAGGGGCAAATTAATATTTCTCCGGGCTTATATCACCAACAGGATTCGAATCCCAGGCCTTTGACTCTGATACCATATAAATTTTAGATGTAAGAAAGAGAGCCCCTAAATATTTAGCTCAACATATTGCATTAGGAGCCTTATGTTGAAATTTTTGTTGATGGTATTTCTAAAGAATAAAGAACAAATTGTGGACATCTTCCTTAAAAATGCTTTCAAGTTGTTCCTTTGTGGCTCCGAACCTCAGCTTAAGGGAAGTGTTGGAGAACTCGCTAGCTAGATTGACCTAATTGTCATTTAATTCTGTGTTTCTTATTAAGGTATTAGAAAGTACCTATGTGTTTTGATGATCAGTACCTATTTTCAGATTTGAATGTAGTGAACTATGTCTGTAAATGAAATGAATGGTAATCAGTTAGCTACCTAGCTTCCTTTTTATAAACATGATCATTTTTTAATAAAAACCCAAGTTCAATTTCAAACTAACTACATTATCAGCCACAACAAAGATGGTTTATAATGTTATCAAAAAGTATTCTTAAGGACCATAAAGGAGAAAAGGAAAAGGCATTCTAAGAAAGCAGATACTACATCTGGAAAAAAAAAGATCATTATTACAAGGCAAACTATCATCAACAAATTAAAGATACAAACAGCTAATTTCTCTTTTGAACTCGATTGTCCGCATTGTTGCAAAAAATAAAAAAATTGTATCATGTTTCACCAATTGTCATCTATAAATAGGAAAATAAAGATTTCCATTGGTAGACAGGATGACCTACTTCATAGCCCATCTATAAAAAGTTTGCAGTAAGATAATGAGCCTGCGCCTATGTTTTTTTGATATATTTCAAACAAAAACAGAACTATAAGTCTATGTTCAAATTCTAGCATGAAAATTGAATAAAGTTACCACTAGCCAAATACAAGAAAAGTAGCATACGGGTCAAGAAGACTCAAGCTCCGTCCACTCCACCCCTTTGTAGGACTAGAAGCAACCAACGCTACTAGAATTGCAATGACTGCAAAGCAAACTGCCCTGGAAAATTAAACCTGCTTCAGTGTACACAAATTTATAGCGCAGCACCATTTGCGCAAATCCATGTCAATACCACTGATACGGACTACAGCCCCAAGGAGCTCTACCAATGAGATGGCATACAGAGACCACCAAGCCATGTACCACAAGCCCACAAATTCATAGACCAAAATAAAACATGAAATTTACAACACCCTTAAACATGACACTAGAAGTTGTAAACCCCAGCGTTAAAATATAACTTCTGCTGCTTTGAAGAAATCATAAACTATCAAAACCCAAAAAGACAAAAGACTGGATAGGGGTTTGAGGGAAAATCCAAGAAACATTAATAGCTCGCAAAATAAATATGAATTTGGATGAAAACCTAGTCATCTCAATTATTCTAATAAGATGAATTGAAACAAACACGTGAATAGGCTATATGCATAAAAAGGAATAGGAAAAAGAAATTCCAAAACCTCCAACAAGTATTCTGCTCAAAAATCATATACGGGAAAAAAAAATCAGCAACAACCATCTTATCCACAAAATGTGCAGAACATCTTAACCACAAGGATAATAGACTTACAAACCAACAGAAACCACAAGAGTCATGGCCACTTTAAACATTCTGGGTGAAAGAAGACCTTTGATATAATGCACCAAAGCCACAACATTTATAATAATAAAAACCTGCAAAAGAATGAAGAAAGGCTTGGTCATTAATCACATACATCTATGTAAAGTTATTAGAAAATATAAGTTGCAAATAACTAAATTCTCCCATTCCACAAAATTAGAGTCTGAATTTCATCATAAACATTCCTATTTGGCATCACCAAACTGACCAGAAAAGATGCAAAATGCTCTGAAGTCATAACAGCATTAAAACCAACAACAGGCACCAAGGCCGCCAATAAAGTTCCCAAAATCACCTGCCCAAAGAAGTGAACATGATTCAGTTACAATTGCCACTATTAAAATTTTCACTAGTAATACAAATTACAAGAACCAAGTACATCATCTTACTCCCTAGATAACAATAGCTTTAAAATGACAGAAATTTAAACATAAATATACTTACAAGAGGTGCAAAAGCAATATATAAGCGAGATGAATAACGGCCGGTAACAATGCATAAAAGTACGTGCATTGGAATCAGATTAATGATGAATGTATAACCTCCCCATGAACAAACCTGTAAAAAAGTGTAACCATACAAAATATATCTCATTAATAACCATCCTAATTATTATAAAATTGATTGGGTCCATGAAGAATAATTACCATATAAAAGTATGCTAGGGCATTCAAAGTAGCATAAAAGAGGGAGCCTGTGTTCAATGTCTACAAAGATCCCAATCAGTAATATTGTCAATGCCATGCTCTAAAAAATACAAACAAATATATAATGAAATAAAGGCTTCCAATGTTCTTATGCCATGTGCAAAAGAAATTAAGTGCCCCCTCACGATAAATATGTCATCCAGTTACCTTAATATAAAGGTAAAATGTAAAGATTAGAGCAAAAATTGCTACAGCTTCGTTGTCATAGCTACCAGCTACAGATCGTGAAATGTAGGATGGTACCTGTACAAAAAGCCACATGCTAAGACAACAAAGTTTATTGAAATTAAAGAAAAGATGTTATAGCTCAAAGCAAAACCGACGAAGCAACTTTTTCTTCCCTAAAGCAATATTATTCTAATTAACCATTATAATCCTCCAAAGACGACAGAACAACCTGTACATGGAGAAAAAACTACTGTGAGGGGGTCAAATTACCATCCCAAGAAGAGCTGCCGCTGTCAAACCTGCTCCCACACCCTTCACTTCCTGAATATAGCAATAACAAATAACTCATAAGAAATTTCCATAAAAACAAGCCTCAGTCCAATGTTTATTGGAAAAAAATAAGAAAGATTGTCCTTAAACTGCAATGTGATGATGTAATGTAGAAGTTGAGGTACAGTTTGAACATAACCTTTGTCAAAAGGTAAGTAGCCCACGCTGCATTAGCAGAAAATATTGGTGCAGTAAATACACAAACTGTTTCAACAGACACGGGAATATTTAGAGAATTTGCCAACCTGCAATGCACCACATTTCAAGAATCAAACTAGCAGCATTGCCACCAAGACAATGAAAAGGAAATAAAGAGCGTACTATTCAACCCACCACCACATGGTACCCGCTGTTAAGGTCAATCCAGGATAAACAGTTCCGCCAATTACACGGCCCAGAGGATACCTTTAGCATGTATGTCAGAAAAAAAAACCTTGAGCATTATTAATCTAGAATTATAAAGTAAATCACCATAAATTAATTCATGTTAAACCATCAACCAAGGAAAAAAGGTTTCAACCGCATTACCATGTCCTATCATCAAACCAATTCCAGAACTCGTATATACCATTCTTTGTCAGAAACTGAAACAAATAAAACAAGCTGAATCAAATCAAAGCCTTAATGAACCCAGTTTTGCCACTAAAATTTTCTATCGCCAGAACACTCTTTAAATTACAATATACAAAAGTCAATTATAAGCTAAAATTTCAGCATTAAATATCATCTGACGACTAATGTCCATCAAGAAACTTCTATTTAATGACGCATCATTAGATGGCACTGACTCAATTATGCATTTTTAAGGTGAAGTTGCATCAGAGTGGATACTAGCATAGACTTTGTTCAAAGTAAACTCCTAATTTTGCAAAAGCAAGATCACAAATACGAATCAATCTTACTCTGGCATCATTCAACTACTCAATCAGACTCACAGACTCAAACAAACCACCCTTACACCTATTACAAGGTTACATTTAAACCGCGATAATGCTCACAACAGCAGCCCTTCAAATATGAACATGATAATGCAAGGAGAACAAATAAAAAATCTAATCACACTTCAGGTTTCAATGCATAAAACATAAAATGGTTGAAACACCCAACATAACATTAAATTGAACATGCTTATGCTCATTACAGCAGCTTCAAATATGAAATATATGAAGAATAAGTGAACCATCTAATTACACTGAACATACACACAACAAACACAAAACATTGCGACACACATTATCGAATCAAATTGAAGAGTTATCAGCCTCGCTACATCAGCTTCAAATAAGAAATGAGATAATACATGAAGAAAAAGTCAACCATCTGATCCACTCTTATTAATAAAACAGGAACTCAATACTGGTCTCCAATTAAAAGTAGGAGACTTAACCAATAAAAATACTACAAAAATTAAAAAAATAATAACAAATCAAATTATTCCAGTTTATCTTCTCATTCAATTAAGATCTATCTTTAAAGTCAATCAGAATCGATATCTAAATTCAACAAAAGTTTATCTATAAAATTAAATTTTATCAATAGTGTAAGTCACACATACGGTAACATCTTGCCTATTTACACTTCAAGTACACACATCAACACGAAAACATTCCAGCACCAACAACCGCATCAAATTGAACAGCGAGTATCTCAAATTACAGCAGCTCCAAATACTAAACGAGATCCAACAGAAAAGAAAGAAAAAAAAAGGAACCTGGGTGACTCTGTAGTTGAAGTAGGGATCAAACTCGTGAATCACGCTCTCGTACTTGATCACCTGCAAATAATCGAAATCGAAGGTGAAGAAATCGGAATGGATCAAATCAACATTATTATGCGTCCTCGTGAAATTAAATCTGAAGAAAAAGAAAATAAAACAAGCAGAAAGATCGGGGTGGGTTACGGAGAAGAGGCGGATGGAGAAGGCGAGGATGCCGATGAGGACGAGGATGAAGAAGGAGAAGACGCCGCCCCACGCATTCCGGAGCGAGGATGTGGGCGGGGCGTCGACCGCCATTAAGGAAAGGGAGAAGGAGGCGCTCGTGGTCGTCGCCTTCGTCCCCGAACCCCTTCTTTCTTCGTTGATATGTCTCGGGGTTTTGTGTTCCCTGGTTTGTTTGTTTGTTTTTTTTTTATAATCCTTCGAGACTGGGTTGACGTGGTGGTCTGAAGGGCAAATGTGCAAATTAACAAAAAAAACGATTTAGACGTAGAGGGACCCACTAATATTTTATGGTCAATTAATTAAAGCAGAACAAAAAATTAATGCATCTTTGAAAAATAAAAAGAAAAATTAATTAATACAACTTGGTCAACAAAAAAAAAGAAATCAATTCGTCTCTCTGTTATTTTTGGTGCATAATTCCTTTTTTATGTATGGTCGTCAAAGGGTCTTATGTTTATCTCTACTCTTATATATATATATATATATATATATATATATATATATATGTTATGTGTTGGGTTTATCTCAACTCGGTCGTAAAAGTTGTTGATAATTTATATATAGGCTAACGGAAAAGTTTTAATTCTTGAATTAGTTTTTAGAATATGAGAGCTCTGTGACACCTATTGTGAGTTTGTTTTAGTTATTTAAAAGTCCCTTTTGGGGGCCTGAAGCGCCCAACAATAACTTCGAAACTTGGGTGGGGGCCCAAATGGCCTAACAAATAGTATTCGAGCCAAATTTAAACCGTGTTTGTCTATACCAATTGTTTGTTTCCTTCGTGGGTTCTACCTGAGTTTGTCTATATCGATTATTGTTGTTTCTTCATGGGTTCCCCTAATGATTTAAAAAGGAGTTTGCCAGGTGGGTGTTGTCTGATTTAAGAGGAGTGTGTCAGACGATGATGGTTTCGGGCTACGCCTGATATGTGAAGGGGAGTTATTAGGTTTATCTCACATCGGTTGCAGTGGTTGTTGATGACTTGTATATAGGTTAATGAGAAAACCTTAATTTTTGAGCTAACTTTTGAATTAAAAGAGGCACGTGACAACTATTACGAGTTTTTTAGTTATTTAAAAGTCTTTTTAGGGGGCCTAATAATAGTTTCAGAATTTAGATGGGCCAAAGGCCTAATACTATGCCGGGATTATGGTCAATGGCAAAAAAATTATTTTTGTGCCAAAAATGTCTATCTCGTCTAATTAATTCAATTATAAAAACAGGCCATATTAGAAAGGCCATCAACCTACCCCTACGTCAATCCTCATAAATCTCTCTTAAAACTCCAATAATATGGTTGCCTTGTAGGGACCATCATCTTCGCGACCATTTACCATTTCTATTTTTATAATAATGGTACATAAATTTTGAAGTAAATGTGAATGTTGGAGGTCCAAATTAGACCATATAAAACAAAATTAGTTGAAAAGAGTACTGATGGCATCATAAATCGCCATTGATACGTTTGTTATGTATTATTTGAACAGAACAATGTAAGATCTACCTGGCTGAACACCCTGTAAGCAATATGCCCCATTGAAATTTTTTAGCCATGCTTCTTATACACTACTCTGCTCTCGTATGTTATGCCGTAGACGCGCATAATATCAGGAAAAAACAGTCCTCTGTTATTTTACCTCAAAATTGATTATTTTATTATAATTAGTTAATGACTTTCACCTGCTTAAAATCATTCATTTTTTCCAAGATAAAATCATATATTTATTTGTGATATAACTTAATTTAATCTCATATATAATAATTACTAGATAAGATATTATTTATAAGTAGGAATAAATTATATATTTTTAACTTAATTAATTATTGTTAAAAAAATTACTTAACCTATTAGTTTGTTATTTGAATCAAGTTGTTATAAATGGTATCAGAGCCTCCTAGTTCTTATTAGACAGTGGGTTAGTCTAAGAATAGTGGTTAAGCTGCGGTCACGAATCAAAAAGTTAGTAATAAATTATGAGATCCCTTAATTTAATGAAAATAGACTATAAATCTTTAATTTAATTAATTATTTTTAAAAAATGATTTAACATATTAATTTATATTATTGGGCCAAATTATTAGATTATTACATATTATTACACTTAAAATATTCACTTTTATGCACAAGGAGGAAAGAGATCATCCAATCTTTTACAAGGTGAAGATTTTTATTACCATAGGGTGAAATTTCTACCAAGTCAAAAGTAATTCACTTATTACAACTAAAATAATTTCAATAGGAAAAAGTAGTCGACCAAGACCGCAATCAATCGATCGTCGGTGACTCCTTTCTCTTCCACACGCTCATCCTCCTTCAACACCTTAAGAATTGCAAGAATTGCTTGGCCACAATCAAATTTGTCCCCCGTAGACCGTATATTATATGTTACATGCATAAATAAAATAACTCGCCAATTCGTGCTTGAATAATCAAACCCACAGTAGACGCTAGTCGCTTGAGCTCTCAGTGTCAACTCAATTACCTTCACTAGCTAATAAAGGTGAAACTGGCGGTTGGAAGGATCTAAATCTAATGCACCCAGATAGTAGTTTTAAAGGATGTGGCAAATATTAGTTTCACAAGAACTGCGTGGCAGACAATAGCTTCTTTGCTTTCACTTTCTTGTTCTTGCTACTAGCTTTACCAGATCCAATTGTGGATGCATTTTCTCAGGTAATTACAATAACCCATCTCCTCCTTTTTTTGTTGTACTTAATTTCTCCACCTCTCATTTGCCATTTCCTTGTCATAGCTACATAAATTGGCTTCTGTATTCTTACTGTCAAATGGGTCGTCTCAAAATGCAATCCTACGGTGGAAGTTTATGTAGCATGGTAGCTAGCAAGTTAGACATTCGATCTACACTGGAAAGAAATACCCAAGCACAGATTGGTTTGTTGATCTGTAATGGTTATCTTGAGCTACCCTGTTATGGGAGAATTTCAGCACTAAATCTATGTATTTGTCACAGTTATTGAAAACTTTTGGATAGCTCAAAATGATTTGTTGATCTGTAGTGGTGACCTTGAGCATTCCCTGTTAATTTTCAAAGGTGAATTTCGGCACTGAATCTATGTATTTGTCACAGTTATTGAAAAAACATCTTGATATCACATAATGATGCGTTGATCTGTATTGGTGATCTTGAGCTCTCCCTGCTAATTCTTCTAAGCAAAATTTTTAATTGTTTTAAATCTTGAATTCATATTTGTTACAGCTTCTTAAAGAATTTCTTGATAACACAATTGGAATACAAGTTCAGTTTCTTGTGCCAGTTAAAGCCGATTTCGTTTCAGGTCCAGACTACAATTATTAGATACCTCGCTCAAATTGAGAGTTTGCAAGCTAAGAAAATTTTCTACCGGATCGTTATTAGGCCTATTGATAAGAAACTGGGGCAATGTATCATCAATACCAATATTCAAGTCGTAGCCAAAGATCTAAAGGATTGAAAGCGAAGCATGTTTTTCAGATAGCTTTATTTTTGGCTATCTCAATTTGGTTAGTGTACCAGATGAAGAAATTCTACCATAGAAGGCATGACTATACTGCTGATACTGTAATCAACCTTGACAAAGAATTTCATGGTCTGAAATTTGGACGCAAGGAGAAGCTTCATGGGATCCAAATGGTGCCGGCAAATAGAGCAGGAGTTGATGACATTGGTGACAGAAAGGAAGATGGAGGTGGAGATGATGAATCAGAAAAAAGTACAGACAAAGAAGTGGGAGACGAGGTCATGAATGCAACCAATGAAGAGTCAGAAGAAACTATGGACAATCATGAAGAGGAAGATAATGAAAAGCAGCAAGAAAAAGAGGACCACGGTGAAAAATCAAAAACTGAAGCCACCAATGAAGAAAATGTTGAAAATGAATCATCAGATGATCAGCATAAGCCGAACAAAGGCGACATCGCTTCTTCCGATGATCAAGAACAACACCTAGGTGAAAATGATAATGATGATCAGCTCAAAATGGTGAAGGGACTAGCCAGGAAGAATCACAGAGCAGTGAAGAACAATCGACTCATTCTGATGAGGAGGAGGAACATCAGCAAGAAGAAGAAGAAAGCACTCCTCGTGACAAAACAATCAATGGTCACAAAGAGGAGGAACATGTGCTGGATGGTGAACAGAAACCACAGAAAAAAGAAGAAAATGCTGAAGAAGTAAAAGAGCAAGAGGTTGGACAGCAAGAACACCGGCCTAATGATCAAGAAAATGTAAAACATGTTCACGATGGCGACAACAGTACTGCCAGTGGAATTTGGTCAGAGAGTACTGAGCTGGAAGAATTACATAAAGAGGAAGAATCAAGAAACATAGAGGAAGAAAACCATGTTGAGGTTCAAAATAAAGAAAGAGAGGAAGAAGTTGACCATCAAGATCAAGTACAGCCTAAGTTTGAAGAAAATGCACCAGAAACTAAGGAGGAGGAACCACAGACCAAGGAGGAAGAAGCACAAAGCAAGGAGGAAGTACATTCTGGTTCAGAACTAAACAACGAAGAGGAGGATCAAGTAGTTCATCAGGAGGAACATAATAACGAGGCAGATAATTCTACAATGCACAACACCAACAATGAAGGCAAACCCGACTCGCAAATTCCAAATTCAGAAAGTAGAGCCCCCGAAATTGGAGGCGAAGGAGAAAGCAACCAAGAAGAGCAAAATGCCGATAATTCAGCTACAGCTACAGAAATCCAAGTTCAGACTTCAAGTGAAGAGACAACATTAGGTAGCCAAGATAATGCGAATAATGATACAGAGGTTCCACAATTTAAGCTTTCAGATAATAACGAGGCTAGTATAAATGTAGCTATAGAAGGAGGAAGTAGTAGTGATAATCCCACCGAAGGTGCAATGGATAATGGAGCTGGAGCAGTATCAAGCAAGCCTCAAAAGTACGAGGCAACTTCAGAAACAGACAGCAATCATACGAAGGTTGAGAACAACATTGTTTTACAAAATGAAGATGCTAACTCAGTGAATGAATTTGCTTCAGAGACCAAAAGCACAGTCCTTGCCGAGAGCTAAATCCACACACCTCAAGATGTTTCCTCTACAAATATGGTTCATATTTTGCATGATTTGTTTCTATTTCCGATCAACCCTCTTCTTGCTTGTGCAGAAGCATGTGTTTTGTGGTTCAAAATGAGTGAAAACTGTTCTTGTCGAATGCTTGGTATATAAAGAGATGTATGTTCTAGCCTTTTGTGTTATAAGAAGCATACCATATAGGCAAGTATTTGCTAATTGGCTTCATTGGATCCTGCACTCATATTACAAAAACAATTGAATATAATGCAGGAAAAAAAGAACTACTATGGAAATAAGAAGCTCTGGTTCAAAAAATAAAGTCAGCAATCTGGCCTTAAAACAAAATAAAAACTGTACGCTAAACAAAAACCTTCCCACTTAAAACCCACCGTCAACAATGAAATCCCAACAATTGCTCATATATTTTTAAGGATTTGGCATATGCAACATTTAAAACATGTTTCATACATCAGCACAACAATCCACCAATACCAGAAGGTCGCACTTTAACCTCAGGAACAATTGCAACAAATTGTTATAATCTAATTAGACTACACCTTCAAATCCCTAGTCTTTTCTCCATCCAGTTTATGATGTCTCTCCCAATTTCTTCGCGTTCAGGCTCAAATAAAAGATCATGCAAAAAGCCATCATAAAGTTTAATGTCTTTGAACTCCGAGGCAGCTTTGTCATACAAATCCTGAGAAGCCATTGGATCAGTAACTCTATCTGCTGTCCCATGGAGAACCAAAAAGGGTATGGTGACAGATTTCATATTCTGCATCAAATACGATGAGATACGAAGAATTTCATAGCCTGTTCTGGCTCGTATCGGACCAGTATACACCAAAGGATCTGTATACTTAGCCACCAGAGCTTCTGGGTCTCTAGAAACTGGGATGCCCCTTTTGTTTGCTCCCTTAAACTGTAATCTGGGAGCAACAAGTGAAACTATGGGTGCCACAGCCTGCAAAAGCTTATTTCCATCATAACTGCTCTGAATGATTATCAAAAGGAACATTAGATTAACACACCGTTTACAAAAGATACATACGCCAACAATTGGATGAGCAGGAGTTACACGCAGTGCTGGTGATGTCAGTACAATTCCTTCCATCATTTTTCCAATACGCGAGTAAAAGGTTGCCTATGTTACATTAAATGCATTTCAGGAAAAAGAGCTTGGTAATAAAGATAAAAATAAAGCTATGCAGAAGGTGCAACATGGTGCATCCCCACAAGCATCCCACATACATTACTTCACCCTAAGAGTATGGCTGTTGAGTATTGACAGAGATTGACCTTTACCTTCAAAACAACAGCACCACCAGTAGAATGACCAAAGAGGAAACAGGGTACACTCGGGTGTTCTGCCTTAACTTTGCATAAAAAGATCTCCTGTATTTTGAACATTATTAAATTCACAACCACAAAAGAATAAAAACATCAAATAGAGTACTTGACCAAGCATAAGCTTCAAGAAGCAAAGCTTTAACTCACTGTATCTGCAACAACAGCATCAAGTGAAGGTACGTAACCATGAAGTCCGTCACTACCACCATGACCTACACAGATACGATTAAAAAATAAGCTATTTTGTGACTGCATAAGATTATAAGATGTCCGATATTTGCAAATTCCATCCACACTATGATTCATTAGCTACCTCCAGAAAGCAATTTTTGTCTGAGTCTTTAACCTACGTTAACAAAATGAATGACAAAAAGATGGGGCCATCTGAGTCAACTAAACAGCATAATGTCCTCGGTAATCAACAGACCTGAGGACCAAAGGGCATCAGTTCTTAATCAATCAACCAGAAAGACACTAAAAGTTGCTTTTCCTGACATATTTCAACAACTGCATCTACAAAATGATTTATAAAGGATTTTTTATATAATTTAAATTATATGACAATGTGGAGGAGTGCAAAAAAAGAAGAGGATGAATGGCAAGGAGGTGAAGAGTGTGTACGTAAATTATGGGAAAATTTTAAATCTGACTATTAACTCCAATTAAGGGAGTTAAATGGCCTAATCCAGACAGTAGTTGGCCTCGTCAAAGGCCTGTCATAACAGTTTAGCATATGGCAAATTTTCCAGAAAAATTAAATTTCATATGCTAAAACTAAACCCAAAGATCACCTACCAATCCAATCCATAGCATAAGCACCAAAATTGGAAGCTGTCAACTGATGGGCAAACTGAGCATATCTTCCACTGAAAATAAGCAAAAAAACGTCAGTATGCCCTCTTGAAAATGAAAGAAAGGCAATATGGAGTTAAAACACTGAACAAATTCTGACAAAAGGAAAAACGGAAACAAAGTGATGCATTTTACTTATAGTGGTGTTGGTACTGTTAACAGTAATACCTGTGCTCATTCAGCCCATGAATAATAATCAAAATGCCTCTGAAAAAAGAAAAACCAGTAAGATCCTTCCTTGAAAAACAAAAGGAGCCCCATGATGCATACATAAAAATTTAATATTGACGAGAACAAAACAAAAAGTGCAGAGATCAACAATCCTAAATCCAAGAAGAACAAAGATAGTTCAAAAGAACAAGAAGTGCCATGAAGGGGAGGAATATGATCAACAACATTCCATTACTTCTAGTTATCAGCTAAAAATGCAATTTCAATCAATGAAAAGTCTCACTTAAAGAGAAAGCTAAAGTGGCACTAATTTTAATTTACTTTCTTGTGTTAAAATTATATTAAAATTTTTAAATGCCCCAAAAATTGAAATTGCATAGACCTCAATAAAAGACATGACCATTAAAAAGCTTAGTACAATAATCTTAATCAAATACGACCTTAGTGTAATTTTATCCCCCAAGTCAATCTTCCTTCTTCAGAAAGATGACTGTCTTTAGTAGTCCAAGAGTCATCAGTCCTAACCAACTTCTTAACAAAGCCAAAAGTTTCACAACTCTTCCAAGCATACTTGCCATGACCCAATTCAATTGCTAAAATGAATCCAGGCAAAAATTGTTATCTTATGAAATGAGAAAAAAATTAACCAAAAGAAATCAGTCACGTCTTAGTAGTTAAAAATTCATCAATCCTAACCAACTTCTCAACAAAGCCAAAAGTTTCACAACTTTTCCAAACAACCTTCGCATAACCACCCAACTTCACCAATCAATCGTTAAAATAACGAATACATGCAAAAATTTGTGTCTTCATCAAGAAATTTGACCCAAAAAATATTTACCAAAAAGAAATGAATATATCAACCAAAAATAAACTAGTACCCTCTTAGTAACTACAACCAACCATCCTTCCCAATTTTTACCAACCCAAATAGCTTTCTCACTAGTCAAGTGCTAAAATAAATGAACATTCCATTCCACATACAAAAATATTGAAATAAACATAGGTACCAAAGAGTAATCAGCAACCACTTAGAAGTTAAAACCATCCATCCTTACCCATTTTTAACAACCCCAAAAAGTTTTACCACCATAGTCAATCACCAAAATAAATGAGCATTCCACATGCAAAAAGATTGAAACGAACATAGTTGTAACCAAATAACCTCTTAATAGTTAAAAATCATGTAACTTAGCCAATTGCTAGAAGCCGAAAACCAATGAACATCACACATGCAAACAAATTTTTGATGAAATAAATGATAATTTTACATTAAAAAAACAAAAAACAAAAACAATCATAGAAGACGTTACTTGAGTGGCCGGCCCGAATCGGGCATCCAAGACCGGCAAAACAGGGCGTTCCGGCGCGACCCGGTGAACGTGAAAACGGAGCAGCGGCAGGCCGACTCGGGCGACTCGGAACCCGTGGCCAGCGACTCGGCCAGAGCACGGCGCCGCAAGGCGTCGTCCTCGTCCCTCCGGAAACCCACCCCTTTCCTCTTCAAACCAGGCGAAGAAGAAGCGATAGGCCTCCTGGATGGGAGGAAGAGGAGGAGCCAGAGGAAGAAGGAGTGGAGGAGAAGGCAGAGCCTGTACAGGGCCTGTCTGGAGGTCCGGTAGACGGGGATAATGCGGCCGCTGGCGCCGGAGGTGAGCTCCTCCACCCCTCCAACCCCACTATCCATGGTGATGGTGTTAGGGGATGTACGCAACAATACCCAAATTCACGTTCAATTCCAGGCTGGCTCTCGTTGAGGGAGAATTGGGAGGAGACGCAGGTTGGTGAGAATGGGAAGAAGAAAGAAGGGGTTGACTCTGATGAAGGGGCGACGGCGGCGAACGCGGGAACCTTCATTTATGTCTTCCCGGCTTAGCTGTCCCTGCATGGTTTTCAATGTCTGGGCAAATGCTACGTCCGTTCGTTCGGTCGGGTTTAGTTGACACGCTGAAATTGCAGTCAATAAATATAAATTATTATATATGGAAAAAGAATTTATTAAAATGGTAACTATTTTTAATTATGTGCCATGCATGGTTGCATAAATCGGAATCGGAATCGGAATCGGTTTTCCAGTGAATCGGAATCGGAATCGGAATCGGTCTGAATCGGCCAGGAATCGGTTCAGTTGAATCGGTCCAAATTAATTTAATCAGTTATATATAATAATTTGACAATTTATAATATAAATATATTAAAATTAAGTATTGATGTTATTTTGATATTATTCTGTGTATTATAGTTTTTGATATTTTTAAATATTTTTTAAGATTTTTTAAATTATTTCGAATTAATTATTATTTTTGACTCGAGTTAGACTCGAGTCAACTTTTAATTACAAGAATGCCACCGTGCGATTTTTACCCCCCGCCGCCACCGGCGGCCGGTCGGCGGCGAGTCTCGCGGCGGCGATGTCGGAGGATGTCGGCAGCCCGGTCGATGTCGGCAGCCCGGCCGGACGAACCGTCGGCGGCCCGGAGCCGGCGGCGGAGTCGGCGGCGGTCGTGCGTGCCCGATTCGGTCCGGCCACGGGTGGGCGGCGACGTTGCGAGGTCGGCGGCGAGGTCGGCAGCCCGGTCGGCGGCGAGCGCGGAGTCGGGGCCGCACGGCGGAGGCGGAAACCGGGCGGCGGCGGGCGGACGAGCGGCGGCGGTGTCGGGGAGCGGGTTTGATTTTAGGTTTTAAAATCCAAATTACCATTTTACCCATGCTTAAATAATTTAATAAAAATCATACCTAGGGTATTTTGGTAATTTCCTAAAAAAACCGATTCCGATTTAAATCGGCCGATTCCGATTCCGATTTAAATCGGTCGGAATCGGCCGAACTCGGCCGGTTCCGGGGCCGATTCGGGGCCGCCCGATTCGGCCCGGAAATCGGATCGGCGCGACGCCGATCCGATTTAAATCGGCCGATTCCGCACGGAATCGGCCGATTCACTGCCCATTAGTGCCATGTAATATAACGATAGTTGATATCATGGTTACAAAAATTTGAATCAGAATCCGAATCAGAATCAGAATTCAGAATCAGAATCAGTTTTTGAAGAGTCAGAATTGAATCAGTCTAAATTGGACAGGAATTGGTTCAGTTGAATCGGCCGAATTGATCCTATACAAAAATTTTAACTTAAGTCAAAATTAGTGAGTTATTAGTATAGAATATGTCATTCTAATGTAATTTTTATGTTATAATGTGTATTATATTTTATGATATTTTTTCATATTTTTTTAAATTGTTTTAAAATTATTTAGAGTTAATTATTATTTTTGACTCGAGTCGGAGTCAAGTCAACTTTTAATTAAGAGAATGACATCCCTTGTCCTCCCCCGCTGTCGCCCTGTCGCTCGGGCGCCCCCGTTCCTCGCCCCTTGTCTCGCCCCGTCACCGCCCTCGCCGTCCTATTGCCCCGTTGCCTCCCTTCCCTTGCCTTCCGGCCTGCCTCGCCACCCCAAAGCCACACTTGCAGCTCACCCCGCCCGCATTGCCACCCGGCCCCGCCCTCGTAGCTCGCCCTGCCTCGGCCTCATTGCCCTGTCGCCACCTTTGCCGCTTCTCGCCGTCGGCCGAAATCGGCTGATTCACAGACTAATTCGAGCCTGCCCAATTTACATTATTTTTAAATCGGATCGCCGTCGATCTGATTTAAATTGGCCGATTCCAATTAAAATCGCCTAATTTATGCATACGTGGATATTCGTTTAGGCAGCAATGCTTTGTTTGTTATACGAGAGTGAGTTATACGGAAGAGATATAGCCTATATAGCTTGTATAAGTTATATTGCCTTAAATAGGGAATAATTTAATGGGTCTCACTGCTTAAAATTTATATGGATGAATTAAAAAATAAATAATAAAAATAATTATAAAGTTTTAACTCAAAGTAATCTTTCTAGCTTTTTATCTTAATTATAAAAGAAATTATAATAGAATTAGAGAAATTTACGAAAAAAATTATATAGTACCCAAATTTATAATTTAGGGGACTATTATCCATATTTACAATTTAAAGGGAATGAGTTTAAGAATTACAGCCCTACTCCCAGTTTTAGATCAAAATGATTTTCAAGCTAAAAAACAAAGCAAAATTGAGGATTATGGATAAAGTGTCTTTTTTAAATTATTTACCCTCAAACCATGAATTATGAATAATAACACCATTTTCAGTAAATTTATCTAAACATTAATTTCAAAATTCCTTTTAACAACGTTACTGTTTAAAAAATTAAAAATAGGTCTTATTGATGTCAAAATAAAACAAAATTTTATCAAACTCCTATTAATACACTCCACTTTTTATAAATATAAATCTTATTTTGTGAGATACACTAAAATATGTTCAAATTAAATATGTAGTTATTATAAATTATATGAAGTGTAACTTATCATTAAATATGTAGCTCATATAACTTATACAAGGCATAGTTTATCTTATTTTTTTTATTTAATTTAATAATTCATGAAAAATTGGTTCAATTTAATAATATTCCTGGTATAGCTCAAGTGTCCTACGGTTATCTTAATCCCCTTAGTAAATTGTAAACTTGTGTGATTTTTTTTCTCCTTGCAGCTCGTTTTCTAGTAGTGGTGATTGTGCTAATTTGCTCTCCTTATATTTAAATTAATTTTTTAAAAGGAAAATTGGGAACACCCTTGGTATACCCAATAATATTTACTAGACTTGAAGGCACTTTTCCTACATTGCCAATAATATATATTTTATAAAAATTTAAGCCAATTCAATTTGGTACAAATAAATTTTCCATCCAAAAGAATATCATTAAATGTGAATAAAGTAGATAGAGTATTGTACTATAATTTAATTGTAAATTCATCTTATAAAAAATAGTTTAAAGTGTTCATTTGCATTATTTAAAATAATGTTTTTCTAAAATAAATAATAAATATATTGACACATTACTAAAAAAGTATAGGACGACAGGATAAAAGAAGGTGTTAGGCTTTCTCTGTTTTAAGAAACGAGTTGAAATGACCGGAGATCTCACCATCGACTATTGACTAGACCATTGGACCAAATAGTTTTTTTATTTTAAAAAATGTACCCATACCCAACACCCTCATATGTAATTATAAATCTATTTAAACATATTTTTCATAAATCAAAATTTATTAGAATAAATAGAACGATGTCTTCTTTTTAAGAAAATTGTGTCTTCTATAAGTAAAGTAGATTCAATTTATTCTATTCTATACACATAATCATCATAATTTCAAAATGCCAAAAAAAAACTTGATTTTTTCACATGGATCACAACAGTTGAAGAAATCTTGACATTGATAAATTTTGGACAAAACACATAGAATTTTTAGGTCTTTTTTTGTGAAAGATATTGAATACGTATTACAGTTTAAAATTTTCTTCAAAATTACTAAGTTTTTAGCAAAACGGTAACAATTTTAATGCGTCCTCCAATATCTCAAGCAAAGTCCATCGGTATAAATATTTTAATTTGCACTTTCAATCTCCTATGAAATCTCCCCCATTCTAGCTCCAAAAGCTCTTATTAATTAATCTCTAATATCTCCTATAATCGATATGCTACAATTTGCCCCATTAAACTATGCACCATTATAAACATTTAACTTGATAAGTACTGGTAAAGTATCATTTAATAATCTAGTTTTTTATATATAACTAGCTAGGTAAGATGTCGCACACATGCAGAATTATAAATAATTTTAATTAAATAATGGAATAGATTGTAATGAGATTGACTCATATTTTAAAGATATGCTTTAAAGATAGAATATAATAATTTTATTTTTTGTCTTCCTATTATATTTTGATTGGTTGACAGCTGTACTTTTTATTAGAGTGTGATTTTTTATTCCGTTTTTTACTATTAACAAATCAAAGACTTGTGCGATGTGTAGGATATATTTAAAACTTATTTATAAGAGGAAATGTTGCTTGAGGCAGGAAAGTTTTGCACCACATTTTAATGTGGATAAGGATAGTCTAGATTTAATAATAAATAAAAAAAATGCCCATATCCCCTCCTTCAATGTTTTGAGAATCGATTCTAGTTGTCCCTAACTAGGCAATCGGATCTAGTTGACGACTGTTAACAAGATCAGCCCATCTCCCACGTCAACCGCTAGCACATGAGGTTTTTTTAAATTTTTTTATAAGTAAATGTATAAATCTAGTTCATCTTTATAATTATATGATATAAATTATATTGCGATGCGGGAGAAAATTCCCCCTCTTACTCAGGTAACCCATCTTTATTTATAATATATATTAATAACATGTAAAAATAATTCTAAAAAATTAACCATTTATTTTTGAATAAAAATGAATATCCAATATTACTTATGTTCAAGAAAAATATGTGTTATTAGAATACAATAATGCATACAAATATTAAAACTAATTTAAATTTTATGTTAAAAGTAAGTAATGTTCTTAATTGAATAGGTATTAGAAAGTAAAAAAAATTAATTTCATGAAAAATTAATAATTGAATGAAATTTATCATTTTTTTAAAAAATCCAATTCATATAAAACTATGCACTAAGTTTTCTTAACAATAAATAAATAAATAAATGCTAAATTAAGTATATACTATTAAGTAACAAACTTTAACTCAATTAATATGACAATAAACATATAAATAAAATTTAATAATTTCTTTAAAACTCCTAAACCAAATATTTTCTAATAAATAATAATAATACTAATATTAATTTTAAATTAAAAATATTAATGGCCTTGCAGTGCTATTATGGGTCCGAGTTCAATCATTAGAAAGACTAAAACAAGATGCGAGAAAAAACAAGTATCATGCGCTTTAATGCAAGGGGATAGAGGTCAAAGATCCACACATTTATGAGCTATATTTCAAATTAAATTTAATTAAAAAAATAAAATAGCATAAATATGATGCAGGTTAAAATTAATTATAACTAATTAAAGAATTTATAAAAAATCAAGATTTCTAATTTGGATAGAATTATACTCAAGGATTTCTTTGATAATGATTACAAAAGACAAATCTTAAATTCAACACTATTCACACAACACTTAAATTGGGAATAGGAATAATGAAGACTAAAAAGTGATTTTTGGGTTAATACTTATTAGAAAAGTAAAAGCCTGCATATATTTAACGCCAAAGTGAGGTCAAAATAAACCACATTAAAGAGAACCGCGGGATGTAAATAGATAGATATATAATATAAGAGTACATATAAAATTTGCAATCTTATATGAAAAAAGGCTCCTTATTAAGCACAAACAACAAATTTCTTTCTCTAAGCCTTCATGATCATTGCTGTTGATGAATATCCAAAAGTTCTTTCACCTATAAGCTACCAGGTAGGTAGACTTCTCTTCCCAAATGAATGGACATCAAAGGTAGGCCAGCAAACACGGCAAACACATAAGTCAAACATGTAGATGTGCTCAAAGAGGTGGAGGTATAAAAATCCAAGTAACATTAGCTCCCTATAGAACTCAACCAATTAACCAGCTCGTTGTAAACTAAATATTCCCTTTGGATATATAAGCCAGATCATGCGGCATCTTGCATGCATCGACTATTTTTTAGGTGTTCTCTTAATTGTCTCCATCTTGATTGTGAATCCAAGAATATTTCATTAGACACACACTATCAAGATTGATAACTCCGCCACTAGGTATAGCCGTATTACCCGGACACATGTCCGGAGAATGGATGAAGGTGGTGTCAAGAATAATTTTTTTTCATTTATAATTATATAAATCGTATTTTTAAAAACTATGTCACTAATTGTATGTCAGGTAAAAAAAGGAAAAAAAATAAAAAGACCACACATTTTATCAAAATGGACATTAAAATAAAATAATTAGTTGTGGTTTTTATTGGTTACCTTTTGAAATTTCACGTAGCCACGAAAAATAAGAAAAAGTAATTTTTGTGGATGCAAATTTGTAGATTGAAGAAACTCTTTCTTCATAGTTTTCGATAATGCAATAAAGTTTTCAATAAAAAATAAGACCAATTTGACAAGGACGACAAAAGTGGAATTTACGCATATGTGTACCACTTAATTGTTTGGGTGCACAATCTTTATAAACTCAGTCTTTTGTTTTTTAAAAGCAATCCCAAATCTAACGCACATACCCTATACTCACATTCCCCTGATACATACCAATAACACCTCCATTATTGTTGTGTTTTTCTCACTCATGCGCATTAAAAAATTTAATAGTTAATTTTTTATTTTTCGTTTATCAAAATAATAGTTGGTGTTTTGGTGATAAGGTTTTTTCTATAAAAGTTTAATGAGGTGTAGTTTTAAATTCCACTCATGTTTTGTTATATACATGTTTTGCTGGTGTTATATAGCGTATCTTCTTGAAAATTTGTTAACACATTTGGTTCTTAGAAGGTGATTTTTGAAAAAGTTTTTTATTGTGTGAAATTGAAAAATTGGGGATTGTAATCAAAAGTATGAGGTTGATATATATTTCTTTAAGGTGTATAATTTCTTTTAAAATTTTTATATATTATGTTTTTTAAGAGTTATAATTTTTAGATTTTGTTGTAGGTCTGATTTGTGTTACAATGATTTTGCTTGAAAAAAAACTTCAATGATTTTAGTTCATAGCAAATGTAGTATATATAGATATTAGTATAAGGGGAATTTCTAGTTCAAGAGGATATTGATCTTATGTCTTATCTAAAATTGATTTTGTTAACCTAGAAAAATGAATATTAACTCCATCTTCGTCATCATCGGAGAAGAATTGGTGGTCGTGGTGGTGACGATGACGACATCATGATAGCATCGTCATCAAACTTACGTGGACGGTGACGATTATACGATGAAGAACATTACTTTAATTCAGTGACATATATAATTCGCAATATTCAAGCTCAAACCTAAATTATGATCAAGTCTACGGTTCTCAACTTCTTGGAGTCTTCGTCATTGAATTTTTTAGGTGAGTTTGACTTTAAAAAAAATGAATAAAATAAAAAAGATGTGTGTACTTTTCTCCATGTAATTTTCGTTTGGATACTAAAAATTTTGAAAGCATTTTCTTGTAATTAAGAGGGAAAAAACCTTCACAATTATTTTCCTAAACTTAAGACCATAATGAAAGAATAACTGCGGAGTGGTTCGAGAAATGGTTCCTACGGCAGGATGGTTTGTGGGCACCCAGCACACAGATCATCCAGGCCATCAAATTGATATATATCACATCCAGAACATCTAACCGGTCATATTAAATTAGTTTCTTATATTAATGGTTTGGATGGCCTAACGCTGGGTGCGCAGAGACCAATACTTCGAAGTGGTTTAATTAGTAGTGTTGCCTGAAGATGGGTTCGGTTTGGGTTTTGGAAGACCCAATTTGACCCAATATTAAATTTCCGAACTCGCATACGAAGTTCAGTGTTTTTTTTAAAACTTAGTCATGAACCTGACCCTTTGCTTGTTTGGCAAACCCAATCTGATAACAAATATATTGCATGTACTTTTTAATATTTTTTTATAATGAAAGATTCGCTTAGATGAGTTTTTTATTTTGTATTTTTTGTGAAAGGAAAGATTTGGCCGTTTTTATAATCAGATGAACCATATTAGGGCAGGAAAATTGTCATGTCCTTGACTTTAATAAACTTTTCTATGATAAAAGTACAATATATTTTATAAGATCTATTATACATACCATATTATATAAAAAAACTAAAATTTAAGCCATAGGATTCGATCTTTTGAGACATGGAATCAGACTTGATACAAAACAAGTTTTAATAAATCTGAACCTGTAGATACTGACACAAGATAGTTGAACCAAAGCTTTATTTTCGAGTTTAATTGATAGTTGCAAAAATTGGAATTAGATGTTGAATTGGATTAGAAATGAGTCATTGAATTTAACTGGTTTATAAAAAATCAGACAAAAATCGGTTTATTTGAATCGATCAAATTTGGTAGAGTTATATAACGTATTAGGACATGTTATAAGGTAGTTTGGATAGGTTATTATTTATATAAAAAATTATTTTGATGTTATGGTATGTATTATATTTTATGAGATCTTTTCTTATTTTTTTTGGATTTATTCTAAGATTTATTATGAGATAGTTATTATTTTTGATTTGAATCAGAGGCGAGCCAACTTTTACTTATTATATTTCCACCAATCTGTTTTTCCCTCTCAACGCTTCTCTCCCTCCCCCAAACTATCGACGCCACCCCGATTCACTTGGCCGACGTCACCCCTAGCCGCTGCATCACTGCAAACACGTCGTTGAGTCGTCCCCTATCTTTCTGGTCGCTGCCCGGCCTCCACAATGCGGAGAAGATTGCGAGCTCACGGGCCCTCCCAATGCGATTCCGCTGCCACCGTGCTGTCCTGAGCACCACTGGCTGCCATGTCGTAATCTCTATTCCCAAATATCTCGTTGTCCCTCCACTGCTGCGTGTTGTTGCGAAAACAAGCCAAAGGCCGCCGCTTGGGTGACCCTTAGCTAGGGCACCACTGCGTGACTGCAATCTTCACTCCCCCTGTTGCCGCCCCGCCTCCCGCCCCCGGTCACCCCATCGCCGTTGTGGGTGGTCGCTTCAAATGCCAGATGTGATTCACTGGTGCATGTTTGTGGCCTCGGTCGATCTCCTGTTCTTTTTAAAGTGTATGTCTTCTGGAGAATTAAATATGAAGAATGACGGACATAATATTGTTTTTTAAATATTCATTTCTTTATATATTGTTTATAGCCAAATACATGAACCAAATCATGAAAAATAAATTTCTTTTCTTTTCTTTTGTTCTCCTCACATTCTTTTTCTCACATTGACGACGATTCAATGGAGAAACCATTTAAAATTTCTAACCAATTGTAAGTTTTTATTATGGTCACGGACCCAAGTTTAAACAAAGTTATTTTTTCAAAAATAATTAATTGATAAGTACATCCGCATTGATATATCAAGTTTATCTCAATAAATTTTTGTATATGAAACTAATTTTTATGAGATTTTATATTCTACCCACCTTTAATCAATTCCCTCATTAAAATTTATTTTTCTAAGTCATATGCCGAGCATATTGTTGAATTCATTCCACATTGATTGTGGAAGAAGTCAGTAAATTGTATATAAATTAATAGAAGAGCTAGGTTAGCATGGATCCTACATAATCCTAGGTGATGGTATGTTAATAACTTGTATATAAATTAATAGATAAACTTTTTTTATTGAGGTAGCTTAACATGGACCCCCACATTGTCCTAATTACTAAGCACTGATATGTTAAGGGTATGGTTCTTCCACTTGATGTGTGAGCGTTTATGGAAAAGGTTGGTGACTTCTATACAACATTGACCCTAACGACATTTTAGGTGATGATATTGCTAGTGTGGCCGATATATAATCGGCCATATGTGTTTTATATAATCTATTATTTAATACAATCGTGTTTTGGCTTAATATAATATTTATAACGACACAACCCAAATACATATTAATAATAGTAAATCATTAACTAAACTTGAAGATCCGTAAATATATACTTACCTAAATAAGTATTAAAAGTGAGATTAATTTTTAGAGAATCTTTACACTTGTCATAGTGAAAAATGTCATTATGCGAGTGGTATTAGTAATTGTTTATTATTTTGAATTGCTTAAATCATGTAAAATAAGGTATATAATATTTATCTGAAATATATTTTTGCTTATTTTCTATAAATGGTCAAATTAATTATTTTTTCAAATCACATCGTATCCAATGGTGATGAATACCAACAATTTGAAGCGTATTGACAGTCTAACATTGGGAACTGCAATCGAATAGTAACAATTATGCACAAGAGTACACATTGATTTTCACTATCCATAAATTAACAAAAGCTAGAGACAATTTGATGAATTATGAGCCAGGAAAGGGTTCATGCGCCACATTTAAGATGGATCAGAACAATCCATATTATAATGTGAATTTTGCGGCCTTCAATTTTTTATTTAATGATTCACATTTTAATTCCCATAATTACCCACTAACGGCCCACAGCCCCTTAACCTAACCCCACCTCCCCCCCTCCCTCTTCCACGCATACCGGCAGCCACACCCAACCACCCATGACCGCCGACCACCCCCCCCCCCCCACGACCACTTGCCGCCGTCCATTTTGGCCTGTTGCCACGGCTGGGCCTACCCTCAACTGCCGCCCCTGCACCACCACCCACCCTCCCGGCCTTCCCGCCCTCGCCTGCCGCCCCCTGCACCACCACCCACCCCTCCCCCGGTCTTCCCGCCCTTGCCCGCCTCCCCCACCTGCCCCTGTTGCCTTCCCACCCCCGCCTGTCGCCCCCCTGCCCTGGCCCCCCCTTACCAACCAAGTTGCGCCCCTCACCTTCATGGTGGCCCCACCTTACCACAACGCTACCCTTCCACACGCCCCCCCCCCATTTTGCTGCGTCGGCGATGGCATTGGTCGGCGGTGCTGCTGGCTAGCAGCGGGCGGTCGAGGGCGAGGTTGCTGGCAATCGGGTGGCGTGGCAAGGAAAATAGAGGCAAAATAGAGGAGAAGAAAAAGGCAGGGGTAGTTTTATGATAAAAACTTAACTCACTCCTGACTTAATTTAATAATAAGAAATAAAACGAAAAATATATAAAAATACAGTAAAACATGATAAAAATAAAATAATAAAGTACTAGTGGATTATTTTATTTTATTTTTGAGATATATTTCATCATATTGACTCAAGTAAGGAAGAAAATAGGAACGAGTAGTTTTGTAATAAAAATTTGATTTGCTCTTGACACGAGTTAATATTATAAAATGTATCTCGAAAAATAAAAAAAATTGTAAAATAGTAACTCAACTCGAGTCAAGTAAATAAAAAATTGATTGGGTATATACTCAAGTCAAGTCAATAAAAAATTAACTCGATATCAACTTGAGTCAAGTCAATAAAAAATGACTCGGTATCAACACGTGTCAAATCAATAAAAAATTAACTCTGTATTGACTCGAGTCAAGTCAATAAAAAATTGACCCGGTCCCGATTCGAGGCCGGGGGGGGTGGGGAAGTCGGGACCGAGTCAAGTTTTAATTGACTCGAGTCGATACCGAGTCAATTTTTTATTGACTTGACTTGACTAGAGTCGATATCGAGTCAATTTTTATTGACTTGATTCGAGTCGATACCGAGTAATTTTTTATTTACTTGACTCGAGTCGAGTCAATATTTTACTGTTTCTTTCATATTTTTCGAGATACATTTTATAATATTGACTCGAGTTGTGAGCGAGTCAAATTTTTATTACGAAACTACCTGTGCCCATTTCATTCCTTACTCGAATCAATATTACGAAATACATCTCCAAAAACATGAAAAAATAGAATAAAATACCATAAAATAAAATAATCCACTAGAACTCAATTATTTTATTTTATCATATTTTATTGTATTTTTTGATATTTTTGTGTTGTATTTCTTATTATTGAATCGAGTCGTGAGCGAGTTAATTACCCTTTTCCTTTTCTTCTCATCTGTTTTTGCCTCTGTTTTCCTTGTCGTGCCACTCGACTGTTGGCGACCTCACCATGGGCCAATGCCATTGTCGGCATGGCAAAACGATGGTGGGGGGGGTGGAATTGGGGTGGGGTGGGTGGACGGGGCAGGGTTATGGGAGGGCTTGGGGAGAGAGGGCGCTGTGGTAAGGGATGGCCGCACAGTGGCAGCCGGGGGCATGACTCGGTTGGAAGGGGGTTGGGGGGGGGGGGTGGCGCGCAGTGGTGGTAGGGGGGCCACAGCTACTGGCAGTCGTGGGTGGTCGGGCGGTGGGGCTGCGGTGGTGGGTGGCGGCGAGGGGGCTGTGGTGTGGGGCGGGCTGGCAGACATGTGTATCTAGGCCACTGGATCGAACTCCAGCGGCCCAGATGCAACATGGGGCGGGCAGGTGGATGGGCTGGCAAACATGTGTATCTAGGCCACTGGATCGAACTCCAGCAAACCGAGATGCAACATGGTACAGAAAACGTTTTCTGAAGAGATACAACATGGTACATAAAACGCCGAGATGCAACATGGTACAGAAAACACTTTCTGCACCATGTTGCAGGAAAGTTTTTCTCATATATATATATATATATACACACACACACACACACGAAATGATAAAGTGACAACTTTTTTTAAATGTAAATTTTGTAAACCTATATTATAACTAGGGGTGCTAATCGAGCGGGCCGAGCTCAACTTGTGTTCGAACTCGGCTCGAATAGTTTGAAACTCGTTCAACTTGATTCGAGATCGAATGAGTTTTGAACATACATGCTCGAGTTCTACTTGTATATCTCTTATATGTTCAAGCTCGACTCGAGTTCTACTCGAATATCTTCTATGTGTTCGAGCTCGAATCGAGCTCGAATTTTCCGGAGCTCGAACCCAACTTTTTCATGTGCTTGAAACCGGCTCGATTAAAAGTTAAAAGTACCTCACTAAAAAAAAATACAATTAATGTGGATTAAACCCAAAACATTGAGGTTATTAACTTGAATATTTAACATCTCAACTATCTCATTTCTTTATTATTATATTGTGTATATATAATATAATATAATATAATATAATATAAAAACTATATTATTATATTATTTAATCGATTTAGATTTAGAATTTATGGTGGTATTTATGGCTAGTTTAATAAATAATTATCCAATGTGAATCGGTAGTAGAAAAATCAACGGTCCTAATTGATGTTTAGAAAGTTCATATTTAAAAAATGTTCACACTCTATCATTTTCACGCAGCGTGCAGCGTGCATATATGTATATTGCTTTACTTAATACTTAAAATAACATATATATATATATATATATAATTTTAATAATTTTAAAATATTGATTTAATTAAAATAATAGGAAATTAACGTATTTTGATAATTTTTTTATTTGAAGTGGGTACTCAAATAGCAAAATCTGTCGCTGTAGTCACCCTTTTAGATTGACTCAGGGAGCCAAAAGAAGTGGAACTGATGGGGGAAGCTGTTTTGGGAGGTAAATAAGAGATCTAAAGCTACAGGAGTGACATCCCGAACCTATTTATATATTGACTATAATCCGTTGTCTTCTTTTTGATTTCCTTAAAAAAGAAAACTTTCTTCTTGTTTTCCACTTGATCCTGAATGTCATCTTAATTAGGGGTGGGCATCGGTCGGACGGACATCGGACGAATTATTGTCCGCGTCCGTCCGAAATTTTGTCGGACAAAATTTGTCCGACCGACTTCGAACATCGAATTGTCCGTCGGGCCCAAGCAGTGTCCGCGGACAGTCCGAAACCTCTGCGTCGCCACTGCCTCCGCTGCCGCCTACCCTCCGCCGCCGTGCTTTGCACTGCCAGCGAACCTCCGCTGGAACCGTTGGAATCGGCTCGGCGAGCCTAACCCATTTACGACGTCGACGTGCTCGGCGGAGGTGGCGGCTCGCCGGAAAATGGCTAAACAGAGGCGGTCGGTGGTGGGTGACTAGATCCGGCCGGCCTGGGCGGCGATGGGCTCCGCTCTTGTCGGGGAAGGCCGTGGGAGGGTTGGCAATGTCAAAGCAGTGACTGGACGGCCGCGGCGACGGTCGCCGGCGGCGGAATCGACGACGCGAGCAGAGGGTAATCGGCGGCGGAATCGACGACGAGCGGCGATTCCGGCGTCGTGGAGGCCGGGCGATGGCAGGGGCGCTCAGGGCATCACGGCAACGCCGCGGCGGGGCCTGGCGGCGACGATCGGCGGCAGGGCGATGTCGGCAGCGGCGACGACCATGACAAGGGGGCGGCGCGGCATGGACGGGGAAGAGAAAATGGGTCGAGGGTTTGATTGATGGCAATATCGTAAATAAGACTTGACTCGCTCATGTCTCGAGTCAATAATAATAACTAACTCGGAATAAATCTTAAAAAAATCCATAAAATCAGAAAAAATCCCATAAAATAAAATAAACACTACAACATCATAATGACATTCTATAACTAACAACCCACCCAAATTCCCCGTAACGCGTCCTAACGCGGTAAACGGCCTAAACTAATTCCACGATCAACTATATATAAAATAAAAAATAATTGGCATACTCTCATATATTCTGATAACTCATTCTTTTCTGTTGTATTCATGATGTTATCATCATATACTTGGGTACGCATGACCCTCATAGCTCATACACCCGACCAGCGTCGACTCAGTACACGTATTCTAAAACATACTCGACTTGAACCGACGATTGAACCGATCAGTTCATAAGCATAAAACCCTGACTCAGATCACTGGTTTTACATTATGTTTATAATGTGATATATTTTTTTCGAAGATGGATCATACAAGTTTATTATTAAATGTAACTGAACAAAGTAGAGGTGAAAATGATAGCAAAAATTTGATTGCTAAAAAGGAGAATATATAAATAGTACATTATTAAAAAAGAGAAAAATAACATCCAGTGTGTAAAACCCACGATTCGAGTTAGGGTTTTATATTCAGAACCGGTCGGGTCGATCGTTATTTTTCGAGTTGAGTCAGTTTCAGGACACGTGTACCTAGCCGACGCCGGTCGCGTGTATGAGCTATGAGGGTCATGCGTACCCAAGTATATGATGATAACGTCATGAACACAGCAGAACAGAATGAGTTATCAGAATATATGAGAGTATGCCAGTGATTTTTCTTTTATTTTTATATATAGTGGATCGTAGAATTAGTTTTAGGCCGTTTACTGCGTTAGGATGCGTTACGGGCATTTTGGGTGGGTTGATAGTTCTAGAGCATATCATTATGATTTTTTTGTGTTGTTTGATTTTATGGGATTTTTCCCAAATTTTTTGGAATTTTTCTTACGACTTAAATATTATTTTGACTCGAGTCGGAGACGAGTCAAGTAATATTTACGACTTTGCCACCGCACCTTCCTTTCTTCCCAAACCCCGACGCCGCCCCCGTGCAGCGTCGCCGCCGCCGCTGCCGGCGCCGCCCGGCCCCCGATCGTCGCCGCCTAGCCCCGCGACGACGTCGTCGTGCTGCCCCGACCAAGTCCGGCCCCCATCGGGCCGCTGCGACGCCGGATCGCCGTGCCAAGCGCCACGCCCGCGCCGCGCTTCTGTCGTCGCCCGCACCGCCGGCGACCGTCGCCGCCATGATCGGGTAGTCGCCTCGACACCCTCGACCCCCTAGCGGCCTTCCCCGACCGGAGCGGAGGCCATAGCCGCCCTGGCCGGCCGGATCTAGCGACCCATCGCCGCCGGCCCTGTTTTAGCCGTTTTCCGGCGAGCCACCACCTCCGTTGGCCGCGTCGACCTCATAGATGAGTCGGGGTCACCGAGCCGGTTCCGAGGGTACCCAACACGACCCCTTTCCGACCAGTAGACGCCGCTGGCGATTGTCGCCGGAAAACCACCGGAAGTCGCCGGAAAACCGCAAGCAGCTGCCGGAAAACCGCCAGAAAAATTAGAATTTCTGGGATTCGCCGGAATTCACCAGATCTTCCGCGGGGCTCACCCAGTGGAGCCCGATCGAGCTTCGGACGCCGATGAGCGCCAAATTTGAGCTCCGAGACGCGCGACGGAACCCTAGCCGTCGCCGATTGCCGACGATGTGAGGTATAATTACTTCCGATTGATTTATTTAAAATTGATGATAATTGTTAGCATAGCATGCTAGGGTTGATTAATTATCATGATTAATGTCTTGACCATGAATAAAGTAAAGATGCGCATGAAGTGATTAATGACTAATTAGGGATGAAATGATAAGTTACATGATGAGATTAAGTGTGAATGAAGGTTCGGTGATCTAATGAGGTAGTGAATCTTAGCATGATAAGTGATCAGGACGTAACTTTGAAAAACACAATAAAATTGGTATGACTAGGATGAGTTAGAATTATTTAAATTTATGATTATTTAACTATTGTTGGATGTTGATGATTGAATTGTGATTGATGTTCATTGTGTTTGATGCATCATTTAGTTAGCGGGCGTTAGTATTTAGTTTTGATGTGTAGGTACGAAGTAGGAGCTCGCCGCCTAGGCGCGATGACACGTTGGAGCTTCTACCAGGTCCGTTTAGGACTCGTCTGTTTTACTCTTTTCTATTGTATGTTGTTTTAATGCCTACAGGACGAGTTAAGTGGCGTTTTATCGGATCCCACTTAACTCGGGCCATTTAACCGAACATTTTTCGGATTAATAACCCCTCGAGGATGAGATCCCTCGAGGATGATTTCGAAAACAAGATCCACCACAAGTTGCCTTCGGGCCTATTATATAAATCCCTACCCAGCCCTATATATATATGTAGTTTTCGCGTTTTCAGTGAGACGAGAGATGGAGAAATCGACTGCACGTACCATGCAGAGGATGCCGTGACAGTCAAAGCGGGCTCTGGATTAGTGCCAGCGGACTGTTCCATTCCCGAGGGATCCTGACAACTCCGCGTTTGAGTTCCTCACACCCGGAGAACGTGGAGGTTTACGGGTACTGTTTAGTACAGCGCATGTCCGGACTTGTGGTTCAAAGGGTACTAAAGGCGACTGCCTGAGAGTACTCGGCCTTCGTGCTCAAGGCCAGGAGAAATATGGAGGTAAGGAGAGGGCTTAGGATAAAGTTTCACAAGAAGTACTGAAAAGAAGTGCCGAGAGCGGCATAGTACCAGCAGCAGATCAGTAAGTTCGGGATGCTACCGGGTCTGCAGCCCAGTGGCTCCTCAGTAGTGCCCTTCAGAGAGTTCTTGAGGAAGTATATGGTTTTCTTTCATATGAGAGTTTGCTCTCATAGCCAGCTTGTTATAGTTATTTTATTTTCCGGACCAGTAACACTTGTTACTGACGTGTTTTATACTATATGTAGGTAATAATCACGAGTTGGAGGAGCCAGCTTGGACGGAGGAGCAATGAGGTCTTGTACACACACACATGTTAGATTTCTGAATGTTTAATATTGTGTTGTTATGTTATTATATTGTGAATGACATGTTCAAATGCATGAGACATGATAGAATGTGAACATGATCAGAGATACGCAGCGGAAGCGTGGTGGTTTGAAACCCCAGCTTCAGAATGAATTCATAAGATGTTAGATTTTGTGTGAATGAAATCATGGATGCATGTGTGTTATATATATATATATATATATATATATATATATATATATATATATATTATTTTGACAGGGTGGGCCCATAATTGCACTTTTAGGGGAGACCCTGACGGTTTTATTTCAGGATTTTTACTGTAATTGTAATGATGTGAAAATTGGTTGCATGTCATCCATGTAGTATCATGTTAGGGTTTTATGAATTTATCCATGCATGACAAGTCGTATCTACATCTTAAGACGCCGAGATTGGATCCGTATGAGTTAGGTTCGGGTTAGCCGACCTAATCGAGCTGGTAACGTGCTCGGTTCGGTTCACAAGTCTGAACCGGATTTGGGGTGTTACACAGTGTATGCGCCTATTTTGATAGAAAATATTAGAAGAATGGAACATCTCCTATTTGTCGTTATTGTGAAAAGAAGTTTGAGGGAACTGAAAGTTATGCAACTACTCATTTATAGAGGCATATTGAAGGGAAATATCCTAATTTTAAAATAAAGAAGATATAAAACATGAATAATTAACTTTTTTATATTTTTTTATTGTAGGTGAGCTAGATAAAGAATCAATTATTACAATATTTTATCTTTGAAGTATATGTAATATTGGACTATATGTTGATGTCAATGATTATTTTGAAGTTTCTATACGTAGATATTTTTTTGTTTGACTTTAAAAATTTAGAGCATGTTAACTAAATTGTAAGTGGTTTAATATAATTATTAATGTTAATGTATAGTTCTAAATTCCTAAATATAAGAGTGACTTTTATCCTTTTTATATGTATGTCATTTTTGGAAATTTAAGATATTAAATATCAATTTTATATATAAATTTAATTAATTTTACTGTATATTTATATTTTAAAATTTTTATAAACTATAATATTAGTCTTATAAATGTTAAAAATATTATATTTTTGATATAAAATATCGAACATTTAATCGGACAAAAAATATCCATATTTGATTTGTTTTAATTCGGTCGAATTTAGTCAATAAAATTCGGTTGAACATATTTTGAATATCGGACAGGACAGACAGATTCAACAGATAGATAAATTCAGACGTCCCCGCCACCGGTAATCTTAACGAAGATTGCAAATGACAATGGGGATGACCTCCCCACCGGCAACGCATTTATTTAACTTATGGCCTCTGCAAACTTGAAGTACTGAAGGCTCACTTATTGCTCGCTATTTAATGGATGTCCCACTTGTGCATCTTTAATACTTTATCAAGCCAAAAGCGTAAAGCAATTGTTCCTCGTGATTGTCCTTCCCCTACTATCACTTGATACATAGTTGAGCTGCCCGTGAGAGTGAAATCCTTTCCAACGGGTATCATCTATTACCCCTCGTTACACTCCCCTACCCCTTTCTCAGCAGCTTATATGCATGGCCTGCATGGCCTCGCTCGTGAGCACTTCCCCTTTGGATTTGCATGCCACATTTGATGAACTTTATGCCCACCTAAACTTTTATTTCCCCCTTTCTGTTAAAAAATGGTTAAAAAATTTCAACCAAATAATCTGCGGATCAAATCGTGCCAACCAGTGACAACCCAATACCAATATTGTGTGCACTGGTCATTGTTCACATATAATTGCTAGCACCAGTGCCAAGTGATTGTTTTTGACTTGCATGTAGAGTTTCTTTTAATGAAAAATATAGGGATTCAGGTGACCACTTTTAGGCGAATTTATTGCTAGCACTAGGCATTCTGTGGTCCATATACAGAAGAAATCACACACATTGCGGTAGAAACACTCTATATACACACCCCAACCCACAATACTACTTCCACATCCACTGGGAAATACAACACTTATCATCACAGACCCAACATGGCCCCAAACGGTGATGCCCTTGTAAACTCCCACCCAAGAGATCACAAAAGAGGTTCACCAAGCCAATAAGGCTCGCCGCCGAAGGCGGCCTCCAACGGGCCGTATCCGACCTGTCATTGCAGCTGAGCAAGGAGGCGGCAGCGGCCGCGGCGGTTGCGACAACAGAGGTGAAGCTGCCGCCGATCTCCGAGGTGGAGGACGCCAAATGCGAGTGCTGCGGCATGTCGGAGGAGTGCACCCAGGAGTACATAGGCAAGGTCCGGGACAAGTACTGTGGGAAGTGGATTTGTGGGCTGTGTTCCGAGGCTGTGAAGGAAGAGTTGGAGAAGGGGTTGGGGTTGGAGGAGGCCTTATCTGCTCACATGGGCATGTGTGTGAAGTTCAATAGGATTGGACGGGCTTATCCGGCGTTGTACCATGCAGAGGCGGTGAGAGAGATTCTAAAGAAGAGTGTGAGCAACATTGAGGGAGGACGCGGATCCAAATCTATTAGCCCAAGGTCCAAGGGTGGCCTCACGAGGAGCAATAGTTGCATTCCTGCCATCACTCGAGATATGACTGGTTGTTAGAAAGCCCTTTTAATTCGGTATATATTAGTTGGACGCTTTAGCTTTTATGTATCTATATGTCGACCTACTTACGGCAGCTTTGCCGTGTATTATTTTCATATTTTGTACATTTACTGATTAGGTTAATTCTCTTCTTTTAAGAAAATTTGTGCATCGGTGTTTAGGTAGGTCATTAACCAGTCGTGATTTTATAATTTTAATGGTCCTTAACTCACCTTTTCAGGGATTTTATAATTCAGACTTTTGCCATCCTCCTGACTCTATTCACAAAATTTTTGCTATGTCCACGTATTGTCGCCGCTAAGTCAAGTTAAGTTGATATAATTTCTAAGCTTAGTAGATAATGCTCTCTCACATGACTAATTATACCGAAAGTGATAAAACTCCGCTCGCGAAAGAGTTGATTTTATTTGTTTTGAGCTTGTTCTGTTTTTCTTTTGTCTATTTTCTACCACACGATGTAAAGCTTCCGAGTAATTTTGAGTTTTTCATAATTTGATCGGGTCTAGTCTGTGTATCGAACTTAAAATTAAGTACCTCGCTTGTCCCCGGTGAGTAACACTCAGGTCGGTTCATCGTTAAACTAGCATGGGGATGTTACAAAGTAGTTGTGGCTGCACTTATGGACGCACGGGAGGGAATGGAAGGTAAAATGGTAATATATGCATCTCCATTCATTCTTGTGCATCCCTAGCTGCGTTCAAGATGGGCGTTCACAAAGTAGGACTGGGTATGTGAAACGCCCCTTTTGGACACACTTACAGACACACCTGAGGGATTAGGGAAGGGAGGATGAAATGAGGATACGTACATCTTCATTCTATTTTGTGCGTTCCTAAATGCATTCCAGATGACCGTTCTCAATTCCCAGCCACAAAGTAGGACCAGGAATTAGGAACGCCCCTTTTAGACGCACTTATAGACATACAAGGGAATGGATGGTAAAATGGGCATATGTGCATCTTCATTCTTGCTTGTACATTCCAATACCCGGTCACAAAGTAGAACGCAGTCAAAACCCTTATGTGCCACAAGGCATGGTATGAGTTGTACAACGTAGTTATCATCTATTACATGCCACTGTAGGCATGAGAAGCTCAAGATGTTAAGTTTAAGAGCCATTAGTGATAGTGATATAGTCAACCCTGGATCCTATATGCAAAACCATGTAATCTGTGGCTCTGAATTTCATTGTAAAGCCGATGAAAATTATATATAAATTGGGACATGGAAATCTAAAGAGTTGAAGCAAACTTGAAACTAATTGAGATTTAGAAAACAACTATAAGGGTCTCAGATTGGGTTTTCAACCCAAAAGTAATGATTTTATAAATGATCTGAAATAAATGAGATTGAATAAAATACCATCTAACTTGTCCATAATTGAAATTAAAAATAAAACAATAAAATGAGACAGGTACAAATGAGCATGTGATGAGTTTGAGACTGAGGTGTAGACTAAGTGAGGGGTGCTAAGTAATCGAATCCACTTGATTTCAAAGTTCATTCAAATTCGATTCGAGATCGAATGAGTTTCGAGCAAACATGCTTTAAATTGACTTAAATATTTCTGATACTGTTCGAACTTGACTCGAACTCGAATACACTTAAACTATTAAATTCTAAGAGCTTGAAACCAGCTCGTTTAAGAGGTCGATGCCAGCTCGTATGTGAGCTCGAAACCAACTTATCTGTGAGCTCGAAACCAGCTCATTTATAAACTTGAAAGTGGATCATTTTGGAGAAAAATATACATTTATAAAGATTAAAAATTAACAAAATATTCTATCAACAAAATAGTCTATCATACTCACAATTCTGACAGTTTCGCAACTGTTGCTAGCGGCAGCTACTGCCAGGATGGTGTTGGTATAGGGTACCATTGGCACCGGCTTGGTGAGCCCGATATGTCTATGACGTTGACAAGGTCGGCGGAGGTGGTGGCTCACCTAGAAAAGGGCAAAACAGGGGCGGTCGATGGTGGGGTGATGAGATCCAACCGGGATGGGCGGTGCTGGGCTCCACTCCTATCAAGGAAGGTTGCGAGAGGGTTGATGACGTCGAAGTGGGGACTGGATGGAGGCGGCGGGATTAACGATTGGAGTGTGATGTGGTCGCGGCAGCTTTGTCGCTTTGTGGAGGCTAGGCGACAGCTGGACGGCAGGGGGAATGGTCGGCGATGTTTTGGTGGTGACCGGCGGCATTGATCGGCTGAAGTGTGGCGGCGTTGGCGACGGAGAAGAGGGCGGCATCAAGGATTTGGGGGAATGAAAAGCATTGGGGGGGGAGGTGGTGGGTTTGAGGAAGAAATGGGTTGGTGGCGATATCATAAATAAAAGTTGATTTGTCTTTGACTCGAGTCAAAAATAATAACTAACTCGTAATAAATTCTAAAAATAATCTAGAAAAATAGGAAAAAATCCCATAAAATATAATACACACCATAACATTATAATGACGTATTCTATAACTAATAAGCTACCCAAAGTGTCCTATAATGCGTCCTAATATATTATTCGGCCTAAAAATAATTCTAAGATCAAATACATAGAAAAAACAAACTTCATACTTTCATATACTCTGATAACTCATTTCTCATCATTTTTTTGGTATTATCAATATATACTCACATATACTTAACCCTCATCGATTATAATTCACGGTTGGCCTCGGCTAAGCATGCAGTTCATAAAACTGATTTGACTCGAACTGATGGTTGAACCGACTGATTCGCTTATGTAAAACTCTGATTCGAGTCACGGGTTTTACAAATGAGCTTATTAATAGATGCCAGATTATGTAGGAACCCGATTATATGATGATATTTTTATATATGTATTTTTATATATGAATTTTTATCTTGGTAATGAACTATCAATCTTTTGGCTATCATATCCATGTTTTTTATACTTCGTCTCTTATATAAGTCATAGCATGCATAATTTATTAATCTTACGATGTTAGTTAATTAAGCCATAATAAATAATTAAATTGTTGTGAGATTTTTTATAGGTAGTAGACTCATGTTAATTAAAATTGGTTTTCGTTCTTTATTATAGTAAATTATTTTTTAGAATTTATATTGATAGTCAATAATAAGATTTATCTACGATTTTAAATATATTTTGAGTAGACATGTGATATTATGTATATTATTATGTTATATTATATTATCGAGTTGAGTTTAACTTGAGCTACGAGTCGATTTCGAGTTATAATTGAGTCGAGTCGAGTTGAGTTGAACATTGCCTTGCTCAAACTCGACTCATAGGATTTGAGTTCGAGTCATGTTTGAGTCGAGTTAAAGTTCAAGCTTGAGCATTTAAATGTCGAGTTTCGAGTAGAGTTGAGCTGAACCACATGCTAAATACTCACGAGCTAGCTCACTCGATTTGCAGCCCTAGTGATAATTGATCTTTAAAAAAGATAACTCATAAAAGTCCACTTCAGCTAATCTCGATCAATGCACATTCTAAAGTAGTCAAATTTGCTGCCTAAATGGTCAAACCACCTCTAAACTCAATCAAACAAGCCTAACGAATTCCTAAATGGGTTTTCGTATCTTCGTCCTCCGAACGGATCTCCAAAGTGTTCAAGACAAGGTCAAATAGATGTAAAGTGAGAGCCTAGAGGGTTCTGAATAGGCCAAAGTTCGAACGGACGCCAGTCCAATATTTTAAAGTGAAATAAGGTACACGAGGTGTTTGTTAATTGACAAGCATTTAGAAACTACACAACCACTTTAAAATCCTAATGAGATCAACGATTTACATCTAAGCTATAAATCAAATGGCCAACTCAAAGGAACATTGCCTCGTGTATACCCAAATAATTCATGAGATGCTTATATGTATCTGATTCTATATACTCAATCTAAGGTACTGATTTGTATGGATTTTTTATAGTATTGACAGAACACGTTAGCTCTGATACGCTAAATGAATGATATCTACGAACTTTACTTTCTTAAGATCTTTTACGCGATAATTTTTATGCTAATTATTTATAAGACTCTCTAGGACATGATACTTATGCAATCATACAATCTTGGGACAACCCAGAAAGATTTATCCAAGTTCTAAGAAACTCAACGCTTAACTTGTTCTAATTCCATTCAATTATCGTGTATTTAACTTGATAACTAAAATATTAAATAAGCAAATTTTAAATTAATTAGAACTCTTTTGTGAGTAGTTAAGTTTGTCAACCTTGAGTCTTTAATTGATTTAGACTTGATTAGGAGCTACTCGTGCTGCTTTAAACTGCAAAGACTTCCGCTGTTACAAATTGTCCATCATGATTTTATATGAAGTTCTAAACATTGCGGAAATCTAATTTATTTAGTTGACAATCTTTATAAACTCTCTCCCACGTTAAGACTTTCAAGATTTATGTCAACTTTCACCAGTCACACGCCCCAAGGCGAGGCATTTTGTGCCATTTCTTGCTGACACATACTTTTCAACATATTTTTTCATTATACACACGCCTGGGTGTCGGCTGGTGAATGCCCTACCATACACATGTAATAGTTGATTTTTTTTAGTTTGCCCAAATTATATACTGCAACCATCGCCTTACTCAATTGAGTCCCAAAATCTTCTGGACCAAACCTCTGCGTGTGATGACTGAACCATCGCCTTACAAATTGAGTCCCAAAATCTTCTGGACCAAACCTCTGCGTGTGATGACTGAACCATCGTTGTCCCCTACTCGAACCATAGTTTAAAAACTTGGGCATTTAGATTAATTTTTAAATTCAACAAGCAAAAAGATATATCAAATTAATAAATGTTGTCTACTTTAACACTTGAAATCGATAAATATATGATTTATTTTCTTTAAAATATTGACTTAACTAAACTAAAAAATATATATATCTTCTAAACTTTGTTTTACTTGACTTAAAAACGTAAAGAGACCTAAAGAGTGAGTTATAAAATCTATCAACGAGTAGTCACCCGTGGAATTGGACTCAGAAAAACCATGCATGGATATTAGAGTGAAAGAGTGTTTTGAGTTAAAAAGAATTTTAAAATTATGGCTCATGCTTTCAACTACTACCCTTGGTTGAGCCATGTTTACCTATTAGAATCCCAGCTAGCTACGTCATCAAGACCCAATCGATCAAGCAAATCTTGATTTAGAGGAAGGAGTTAAGCGGGGAGGTTGATATGATCTCAGATTTATATGCATAAATCATGAGGCAACTTAGTGCAAATTTTTTATTTTTCTCTTGATAATTATTTGCTTTGGGTGACAAGTAAGAAGAATCTCTAAAATTTTGTATTTATCTCTGAGGGACTAGTGAGAAAATGAAAGAAAGTGAGAGAGAGAGAAAAAAAAGCAGAAATTTTTTTAAAAAGATGTAAATTTTCAATCATTTTCTTATTGTATCTGATTAGAAAGAAAAGAAAATATGTACAACATCATTTTTACTTTCTCATTTCATTTTTATGGAAAAATGGATGTGCTGAATTTTTTCATCAGGATAATATTTCTCTTTCCTATTCTTTCTTGCAAAATAAATAAATAAAATATTTAAAAGAGTGTACTTTCTCATTTTTCTCATAATCTAAAGTAAACCTAAGGGCAATTTAGTAATAATAATGAACGTATCCTCCTATTTTTGGTCTTTAGCGTCTTCACTCATGATTCCACCCTTTTCCCATTTCAGGTTTTAGAGTTCAAAATTTGACAATTATACGTTTTCGCTACTTTATTTAAATGACGATTTTAAGATTTTGTTATTTATATATTAATTTATAATCAATTAGGGGCTATTAAAATTCAATGTAGAGCTTCAAATTGTATTTATTTAGCTCAAATTTTAATATCCGAATAAAAATTGAAGATTTTAGACATTTATATTAGATTTTCTTCCTGAAATATAATTAAAATAAGAAAAAATATGTTACAGCATAATTATGTTATTATATGTGCATTCTTGTAGCATTTCAAGATATCGTAAAAATCATTAATTAACTTGTATGCATTAGATTGTAAATATATACATACAAACTAAAGTTTGAACTTGACAAAACTAATTATGTTCAAACTCGATAAAAAACTGAACCGAATTAGTTTGAGGAGGATCCTCCTAGGGCCAATCGTTTGTTAACTGCTCTATTTAAAGGTGGCGTTCTTAGCAATTTTCTACTCAATCTTCTCCCACCTCCACCTCCGCCGCCGTCCCCCCTCTTGTCCGGTGACGTCGTCGGCGAGCTCGGTCGGAGAATCACCAAAAATCGAGCTCCCCTTCTGGGGGCCACCCACCATCATCTCCGGCCCGTCCATTGCTGCCTACCGTCGCAGCCCCCGTCCCCACCCCCTCCTCGCCTCCTCCCCATGGCTGGGAAGGCGCAGAAGTTGGCACCGTCGTGAAGTCGATTGGTAGCTGCTCCGGCAGGTTGCTGGCCGGGAACATGCCCATGTCGAGGTCGAGAGACGGGAGGACAGGAGGTGCCGCTGTGCTCATTGTTTGGGGAGGTGATCTGTTGGTGTATGGCCTTGTGGGGGTGCATGACAAGCGTCCATTGCTGCCTACCGTCGCAGCCCCGTCCCCACCCCCTCCTCGCCTCCTCCCCATGGCTGGGAAGGCGCAGAAGTTGGCACCGTCGTGAAGTCGATTGGTAGCTGCTCCGGCAGGTTGCTGGCCGGGAACATGCCCATGTCGAGGTCGAGTGACGGGAGGAAAGGAGGTGCCGCTGTGCTCATTGTTTGGGGAGGTGATCTGTTGGTGTGTGGCCTTGTGGGGTGCATGACAAGCGTCCATTGCTGCCTACCGTCGCAGCCCCCTCCCCACCCCCCTCCTCGCCTCCTCCCCATGGCTGGGAAGGCGCAGAGTTGGCACCATCGTGAAGTCGATTGGTAGCTGCTCCGGCAGGTTGCTGGCCGGGAACATGCCCATGTCGAGGTCGAGTGACGGGAGGAAAGGAGGGTGCCGCTGTGCTCATTGTGTTGGGGAGGTGATCTGTTGGTGTATGGCCTTGTGGGGGTGCATGACAAGCGTCCATTGCTGCCTACCGTCGCAGCCCCCTCCCCACCCCCTCCTCGCCTCCTCCCCATGGCTGGGAAGGCGCGAAGTTGGCACCGTCGTGAAGTCGATTGGTAGCTGCTCCGGCAGGTTGCTGGCCGGGAACATGCCCATGTCGAGGTCGAGAGACGGGAGGAAAGGAGGTGCCGCTGTGCTCATTGTTTGGGGAGGTGATCTGTTGGTGTATGGCCTTGTGGGGGTGCATGACAAGCGACGTCCTAGCTGCATGCATTAATATTGTGCATGTCAACGGTCCATTCACAATTCACAAAATTCTAAGATAATGTAAACATTGTTTAGTTCATACTTCATAACATATATAATTGGGGTTTTAGAAAATTTAATTACTTGTCCCAAAAGACAAAATGGACCATTTGACATTAACTTTTGTGAATTATCAAGGGAAAAACTTTAACATGCATGCTTCTACATATATGTATGTTTCAAGGGGAGCAAACAAACTATATGAACGATTAAGGCATTTGCAGATTATTAATGCATAAAACTAAAAACTTATGAATGATTAAAGGTCATTTTCTAGGTTGCTACTTATCTATTTGCATGTTAAGAAATGTGATTACAAGTTAAAAAGGGTAGCTTCATGCAAAATCTACACATGTATTAATCTGAATTGAGCTTATAATGAGTTGTATATGGTACGTATACTTCTTCCTTGAGACGGGCGTTTTCTTGGCTAAGGTGCTGCTCGCCAAGAGACATCTCCCCATGCATTGTCCAGCCACAGCTGTTGAGGCAGACGAGGTTGCGAATGGTCGACTGCAATCTAAGGTTCTCCTCATTCAACTTCTCGTTCTCAGACCTTAAAACCGCCTTATCAGCTCGATCTTGTCGTGCCTTGGGCAACCAATGTGCAACAAACAAAACCACAAAAATCATCAAAACGATGAACAAAGTTTTCATTGGATCCATATGCATTAACTCGGCATATACAATATATTTTCTGTTAATTAGAAATTATAAATCAATTTATCCTGATCATTGGCTAAAGCTTATATTTTTCCTAAAGGTTTCAAGATGAACGGTCATAAGCGAGAACGTGCTACCATTCATTCCGGTATAACCGATACCTCCATACTCTACTCTCCATGGGTTACGGGAATGAATACTAACACTTTTAAGTGATGACCATTCATCAAAGGTTGTAACTTTTAGGAAATGTATGACCTTTAGCCAACGATTTGGATAAATTAACTTGTAATTTTTAATATTTTGTCATCCTTTTCTTCCTCTCTTATGAAAGATCAAAGAGACTAAACTGATATATACCCTGGTTAGTGTTCGGTGGTTTTGGAACCAGAATTTGACTTGGAGAGGGGTGAGGCCGAGCTCTTGGCTCAACCTTTTTCTCAGCTTGCCATCCGGGTTTGGGCACTCCTTGAATATCCTACACCATAAATACCATTGTTACCATCATCAGATCAAGGCAGAACACCATGTAGATAATAGCTTTTAGGAAGAGTTGGAGGAGAGTAGCTTACGATTCCATCACTTGAATCTGCCTTTCGGTGTGGCGGTGGTACCCTTTCTTCTTAGCTGATTGTTGCAGCGACTTAGAGAAGGCCAACATGGCGTCTGCGTGGCCTCCACCACCTCCAGACCCGCCGTCCATTTCTTGCTCTATTTTCCCAACGTTCATCCCTTCCTCTTGATAATCTTCAAACCATGCATACATATACAAACGGCAACAATATCATTATATATTAAACATGGTGATGAAGAGAAAGGTGAGGATGTAAGAAGGAGATGATAACTTACAGTGGTGGTGGAGGAAAGGGATATTGACGTTCATGAAGCTGTGGTTTGGAGGGTTGAGAGTAGGGGGGAGCTGAAAGGGTTGTAGGAGCCCATGTTTGCTTGTTCCATGGGATGCAAATTTCCCTCCCTTTTGTCTTCTATGCATTGGTGAAGTTATATCATAGAGATAAAACAATCATTTAGCAGATAAATAAAAGGCACAAAGAGAGGAGCATATAAAAAGATAAATAAACATCATACATGGTTTGTGGTCATGAAAAAAAACATGTAGAAAGACACATAGAATGTGATATAATATTGAAGCTAAAGTGAAGATGACAACCAACAAACAAATCAACGACAACAAAAGACCCACCAAGAAGAAATCAAAGAATGGAGAGGCACACAAGAGAAATCAACACATAGGACTTACTAGCAGCTAAGTCCAAAACAGACCAACATCTATCGACGTAGAGACTCGGCAGGGGAATGAGTGACGATGAATAAACACTGTGCAGTGTGTTTGCCAAAGACGAGAAGAGAAGACTTTTGGCGTGGATGGGAGAGGGGAAGAGATGGGATTTAAAGAAGAAGAAAGGAAGATTTTTGTAATAGAATAGAGAAGAGTTGGCGTGAAGGGGGTACATGTAAGTAGATATATAAAAGGTTTGGCGAAAGGGAGTAAATGCCCTTTACGATGTTACGCTATAGGTTACCAAGTAACCGATGGCAGTGATTTCTCCTCCCATGCCTAATTTCGCCGATAATCATATGTCATTCCCCACTCCCAAACATTAATCAAATTAAAGAGGCTAATATTGCAACGTTATTATAGTAACGGCTATTTAAAGGCCCTAATTAAAAAATGTTGCCGATTCCTGTTCTAAATCAAAATAATGATATATCTATCTAAATTTTAGTAAAAAATATCTGTATATGATTAATTGTATAAAAGTATTTAATGTAAATAAATTAATTTGACTAAAATTTAAATAATTAAATGGACTTTATAAAGTTTCTATGATTTTTCATTCAGAGAGAATTATACTCTTAACTTTTTCCAACAATAGATAACAAAAAATGAATAAAACCATTAATTATTTGAAAATACTAAATTAATTACGGAAATATTATGTCTAAAGTAACAAACCTCAATTTGAGTAATATGATTATTATAAATATATAGATGGCATTTTCTAATTGTTTTTGAACTTCCTAATGAGTGGAATGATACTCTAAAGATATCGCAATAATAAATTATAATAATAAAAATCTTAAATTAAGTTAATATTAATGAGCCCATAAAGTTATTACACGTCCGAATAAGTTACAATGCAGAAAACATTGAAGCACAATAAAAATTTTTAAAAACCAGCAATTACCGTAATAAAAGCAATTCTAATAAATAGAAATAACTAAAAAATGAAAATAACCAAAGACCTGCGACCGGTGCAAATTTAATTTTTTGCTAAAAAATGACTAGTTATTATATTTTGGGCTAGCAAACAACTGTTTGACTTCAATCAAAGAAGTCCGAGTCCAAGGAAATATTCAAACAAAAACACTATTCACTTGTGAGGATTCTTTTCAAGTTACCCTCGAATCGTAGATAAAGTGTTATGCCATCATTCAATGGCAAATTCAATTTCAACTATCATAGATGTACATAGGGGAGTGTTGGAGTGCACTGCCTTGTTTGGCAGCCTATGCAACGCATCTCCCATATAGGCCATTCGATTTCAATCCAACGGCTTTTTCCCTCCCCCGCCCTTTTATTTCTCCCCATCCCCCCTCCCTCGCCTCTGCTCGCAACCACCGCCCTCCTTGGCCTCTGCCGGCGCCTCCCACCTGGCATCCCCCCTCACCTCTGCCCGCTAGCTCGCCGCCCGATGGCCTCTTGTCGCTCCCCACCTGGCATCCCCTCTCCTCTGCCCATAGTCGCCGCCCTTCGGCTTTCCTCTCCGCTCTGTGAGATCCCTCAACTCAGTCCCACATCTAATATCTACTGGGAGAAAATCCTGTTTATAAGTGGGAATGAACTATAGATCTTTAACTTCCGGGGTACCCATTTTAAAGAGATGACTTAGCCCATTACGTTGCACTTTGGGCTGGGTCGTTACAAATGGTATCAGAGCCGACCTGGTTCCGTGTTAGATGGTGGGATGGACTAGGGACGTTAGCTAGGCTGCCGGTCACGGGCCAAAAAAGGTCGTGGGCTGGGGTTAGCAACGGGCCAAGACTAGAAACGTTGTCTAGGCTGCCGGTCACGGGCCAGAAAGGACGTGGGTTGGGGCTAGCAATGGGCCAAGAATAGGCATTTCGGGGACGAAATTTCCTAAGGTGGGTGGATTGTGAGATCCCTCAACTTAGTCCCACATCTAATACCTACTAGGAGAAAATCCTGTTTATAAGTGGGAATGGACTATAGATCTTTAACTTTCGGGGTACCCATTTTAAAGAAATGACTTAGCCCCATTATGTTGCACTTTGGGCTTGGTCGTTACACGCCCGTAGCCGCCACAGCCCCATCCCCCACTGGCATCCCCCCTCGCCTCTGCCCGTAGTCGCCGGAAGGCCTCCTCGCCTGCAGTCGCCGCCCTTTAGCTTCCCACCCCCCCATTTTAAAGAAATGACGAAGCCCATTATGCTGCACTTTGGGCTTGGCCGCTACACGCCCGTAGCCGCCACCAGCCCATCCCCACTGGCATCCCCCTCGCCTCTGCCCGCAGTCGCCGCCCTGCAGCTTCCGCACCCCTGGTGCAGGAGTAGTTTCGTAATAAAAACTTAACTTGCTCATTAGTTTCGTAATAAAACTTAACTTGCTCTATTACGAAATATATATTAAAAAAATGAAATAAAACAGGGGAAAATAGAGTCATCGGCGTGGCAAAATAAGAGAGAAGGAAATGGGTAGGGGTAGTTTTGAAATAAAAGTTGATTCTGCTCTCGACTCGCAATATTATGAAATACATCTTAAAAAATATGAAAAAATAGAATAAAATATCATAAAATAAAATAATATATTAAAACTCAATTATTTTATTTTATTATATTTTACTGTATTTTTTATATTTTTCTGGATGTATTTTGTATTATTGACTCTAGGAGCAAGTTAAATCTTTTATTAAGAAATATTTTATTTTTAAATTTATTTCTTAATAAAAACTTTACTCTAGTCAGGAGCGAGTCAAGTTTTTATTACAAAAATTATTTTAATTTTTTAAAATTTATTTCAGAATAAAAACTTGACTAAAGTCATGAGTGAGTCAAGTTTTTATTATGAAATTAATTTTTTTTAAAAATTATTTAGTGTAATATGGACTCGAGTCGAGAGCGAGTCGAGTTTTTATTGCTAAATTGCCATCGCCCAGGGAGGGGGGGTGGGGAGATTGTGGAAGGGGGTGGCTAAAGTGGGGGTGTGGGGGGGGGGTGGCTGCGGCTAGGGGTGGGCGTGGGCGTCCGAATTTGTCCGTCCGACTCAAGTCCAAAGCATGTCCGACCGAATTAAGATAAACCAAACACGGACATTTTTTTGTTCGACCAAACGACTCGACCGAGTGTCCGATATTTTATATTAATAATATAATATCTTCCACATTTGTAAGGCTAAGATTATAGTTTATAAAAATTTTAAAATATAATATACAGTAAAATTAATTAAGTTTATACATAAAATTTGATATTTAATATCTAAAATAACAAAAAATGACATAGATAGAAAAAAGATAAAAGTCACTCTTATATTTAAGAATTTAGAACTATACATTCATATTAATAATCACGTCAAATCACTTACAATTTGATTAGCATGTTCTCAATTTTTAAAGTCAAACAAAAAATAATCAATGTATAAAAACTTTAAAATAATCATTGATATCAAAGTATACTCCAATATTATATATACTTCAAAGATAAAATATTTTAATAGTTAATTCTTCTTCCAATGTAACTCACCTACATGAAAAAAATACAAAAAAGTTAATTACTCATGTTTTTTGTCTTTTTCATTTTAAAATTAGGACATTTCCTTTCAATATTCTTCCATAAATAAATAGTTCCATAACTTTCAATTCCCTCTATAAAACCCGTGTCCCAAGTTAGGGTTTTATAGTCCGAACCGATCGGTTCGACCGTTATTTTTGAGTCGAATAGAATTATTTTAGGCCAAATAATACATTAGGATGCGTTATAGGGTAGAATTATTAGTTATAGCGCATGTCATTTGGATGTTGTGGTGTTTATTTTATTTTATGGGATTTTTTCTGATTTTTTTCGATTTTTTGAAGATTTTATTCTGAGTTAGTTATTATTCTTGACACTGGTCAATATCGAGTCAAGTCTTATTTACGAGTTTGCCACCGATCATCTTTTCCCCCAAACCCTAACGTCGTTACCGACACAATCCCGCCACCAATCGACGCCACCTTGCCCAGCCGTACCGTCGCCGTGACATCTCGACCAGCCCCAGCCACCGATGAGCCATCGTGACGCCGAAGGCAGGTGCTGGCGGAGGACAAACATGCATAGGGGTGGGCGCGGACGTCCGAATTTGTCCGTCTGTCACCGAAGTATGTCCGACCGAATTTGACCGACCAAATTTGACCGACCGAATTCGACCGACCGAATTCGACCGAATTTGACCGACCGAATTCGACCGAATTAAAACAAACCAAACATGGACATTTTTTGTCCGACCGAACAACCGACCGAGTGTCCGATATTTAATAACAAACTTGTATGATCCATCTTCAAAAAGATATATCACATTATAAACATAATGTAAAACCAGTGATCTGAGTCAGGGTTTTATGCTTATGAACCGATTGGTTCAATTGTCGGTTCAAGTCGAGTATGTTTTAGAATATGTGTACTGAGTCGACGCTGGTCGGGTGTACGAGCCATGAGGGTCATACGCACTAGTATATGATGATAACATCATGAATACAACAGAAAAGAATGAGTTATCAGAATATATGAGAGTATGCCAATTATTTTTTTATTTTATATATAGTTGATCGTGGAATTAGTTTAAGCCATTTACCGCATTAGGACGCGTTACGGGAATTTGGGTGGGTTATTAGTTATAGAATGTCATTATGATGTTGTAGTGTTTATTTTATTTTATGGAATTTTTCTGATTTTATGGATTTTTTAGGATTTATTCCGAGTTAGTTATTATTATTGACTCGAGACATTAGCGAGTCAAGTCTTATTTACGATATTGCCATCAATCAAACCTCCGACCCATTCTCTTCCCCGTCCAAACCGCGCCGCCCCTTGCGTGGTCGCCGCCGCCGCCGTCGCGTCGCCCGGCCGCCGATCGTCGCCGCCAGGCCCGCCGCGGCGTTGCCGCCGTCGCCCCGAGCGCCCTCGCCATCGCCCGGCCTCCACGACGCCGGAATCTTTACTTGTCGTTGATTCCGCCGCCACCGCCGCCGCGTCGCCCGGCCGCCGATCGTCGCCGCTAGGCCTCGCCGCGACGCTGGCGTGATGCCCCGAGCGCCCCCGCCGTCGCCCGGCCTCCACGACGCCAGAATCGCCGCTCGTCGTCGATTCGCCGCCGATACCCTCTGTTCGCGTCATCGAATCCGCCGCCGGCGACCGTCGCCGCGGCCGTCTTTGACATTGCCAACCCTCCTACGGCGGCAGGCGGTGGCGGAGGAGGCAGCGGCTGTGGAGGTGGCGAGCGAGCGCGAGAGGGTTTGGTCTGTCCGCGGACATTGCTTGGGCCAGACGGACAATTCGATGTCCGAAGTCGGTCGGACAAATTTTGTCCAACGAAATTTCGGACAGACGCGGACAATAATTCGTCCGATGTCTGTCCGACCGATGCCCACCCGTAGGCATGCAGGCGGCGGAGGCAGGAGCAGAGGAGGGGTTACGCTGCACGCAGAGGGCAGCGGAGGCAGGCGGCGGCAGAGGGGTTTTGCGGCGCGCAGAGGGCGGCAGAGGCAGGCGGTGGCGGAGGGGTTTTGCTGCGCGCAGGGCGGCGGAGGCCAGTGGAGACTCGCAGGGCGGCAAAGGCAGTTCGCAGGTGGCTGCGGAGGCAGTCCGCAGGCGGCGGCGGGGGGTAAGCGTAAGGGGGTACGCAGGCGGTGGAGGCGGCGAGCAGGGTGGCGGCGACGACGCGCAGGGCAGCGGCGGTGGCGGTGACGGCGACGCAAGGCGGCGGCGGCGGAGACGGAAACAGTCGCTAGGTTTCATTTGATTTCGGACTGTCCGCGGATATTGTTTGGGCCCGACGGACAAGTTGGACAATGATTCGGTCGAACAAATTTTGTCCGACGAAATTTTGGATAGACATGGACAATAACTTGTCCGATGTCTGTCCGACCGATGCCCTAGCTGCGGCTGCGGGCGTGGGCGGGCAGGTCACGAAGGGAGGTGTACTATGAGAGGGGGGGGAGAGAGATGAAGATTGACAGCCACTGGATTAAATCCAGCGGCTATCAATGGTATGCGCTGCCTGTGCGCTGCAAAATAGGGCGCACACTAGAAGTTTCCTATATATATATATATATGCATTTACTCATGTTTAAAGCGTCGCTTATTGAAGTTATTGAATATGCATATTCACTAACTTGTAACTAACGTTAGTAATAAACCATAAACTTACAAATGAGTTACATTGATTGTCTAAGAAAAAACCAATTAGACAATTAATAGGCCCGACCAATATAATAAACCAAGCCTTCGGCTTTGGGTTTTATCACTGTTAGTTTTGCAACTAATTTTGATTTGGTTCGTTTAGTCTAACTTTCAGACTGTGAGTGTGAGGCCTATATGGCATTGAATATGTTACTTATGGAGTCTAAATATACCCTAATATAGAGATGATAGTATCAAGTTATACTACAATAGAGTATAAGTTATCAGAATATACATAAGGTATGAGAGTTTTAGAGAGAGTATAGGTTTATATGAGGTCGTGGTAGGAAAAAAATTTTCTGCCTAGGCTGATTTGAATTGTCCAATCACAAGGACGTTCTAGATCTACCATGTAGGAAAAAAGAAGAAGGGATCTTAGTGAAACCATGAGGTATCTGATCAAGGGTTCGGTGCCAAAGAAGGGTTTGGGAAACCCTGGGGCTGATGTGGTGCAACAAATTTGATGATGAGGAAACTTTGGCTAAGCTTTGGTCATAGGTTTAGCATCCAAAACTGACATGACTAGTTTCTAGTGAATATTCGGTAGTCATTCAATTTATCATTTGGCAATCAATTGTATGAAAAAGTTATCAAAACTGGTCGTTGGAAAAAGTAAAAAAGTAGTTAAATCCCAACAGCTACTATTTTAAGGAAGGCTTAGAAAACCTATAAATAAGGAATTGGAGAGTGCATTTTGAACATCAATTGCTATCATTGTGAACACTAAATTCTTTTGGCATGACTTATTAGCTTGTATTTCTTGGTGCTTTGATTCAAATTAAGGGGAGATCTTATATGTGACGCTTGCTTAAGAATGTTTGAGCAGATTGTAATCTGCCTAAGTGTGGGGAGAGGTGTGAAGAATATCTTGCTTACAGAAAGAGGTATTTGACTTGAATCTTGCTTGGCTCAAGATGTGAGCTTATGAAGGGAGGTAGCTTCAAGGTGAGTTTTTAGGGTATTTGAAGCTGGTTAGCTAGGATCCTTTGCACTTAGTGTGGGAGAAGGAAGGCTTGTTAAGGTTTCTAGAGTGTTAGGAATGCAAGCTTCCTTGTCGTTTGTGAAGCTTATGAAAAGGCCTAGCTTTCTTGTAAGTGGTACAAGTGGTTTGTTATAGTGAAACTATGAAGACCTATTCAACCAAAAGGCTTGATGAGATAAAAGAGATGAGTTCTAGTTAGAAATCTCTTTTAAAAATTGTTTGTGTCTTCTCTCGTCTTTTTCTCTTTTGTGAGCGTATTCTTATTTTAATTTACTTACGTAAGCAAAGTTTACGTAGCTTCCTTGTGTTTGACTTGCTCGCTTTAGGTAAAGTGAATCAAGCTCAAAGTCATTTAGTGACTTACATAGTTTGATTGATTCGTCAAAGCAAGTGGCTTTATAACCTTGATCTTGTATAGCCTCATATGCCACTTATTTATTTAAGTACTTTTCAATTGCTTATTGAATTACCTCATGTGTCCAGTACAAGCAGAAGTAAGACTATTGTTCCCTACCACCAGCAAGCATAGCAAATATGAAGGAAAAGTTCAAACTAGAGCAAATGTAAAAAGGAATGCCTAAAGTTTAATATAAAAAATAAGGATAATGTCCTATCATGGGAGATGAGATATGGCCTCCTCTAACAATTCAAGCTCTTTCTGAATACTGGGTTGCCCCTCCACCATGGCATGCGAGGCATGACACTCTTCCACCTCATTTTCCTTTCACTCAATGTCAATTTGGAGTTCTTCCAATTGGCCTTTCAATCTCTTCAACTTTTGCCCCATAGCCACTGAATCAGATTCATATAGATGAGCATCTTCGGTCTTGGGCTCGAGCAAGGACAAGATGCAAGATGACAAGACATAAGTGCCCGAGTGCATCTCGGCAAGCCGAGTGTTGAAGCGGAATTGTTGAAGGCTTGGAAGTGTGGCTTGGTGTGCTACCTAAACTTCACCATTAATACACATTTTTGCCCAACTGATAAACGCAATAATATCGGCTAGTTGCCGCAATAGCCTACTCTAAGCAATGTCATCCCTCACTGGTCCAATTTTCAAGTCCATAGGAAACTCAGGTTTTTACTTCAAGACTTAGCAAAGCTCCTCGTGCCCAACATAAAAGGTTTGTCCCATAGGTTAAGCAATGAAGTAGCCTCACTCAGTTTACTATTGTAGAAATGAGATATATACCATCACCAGTAGTCACTTTATCTTTACAAGGGCTTCATTGGTAGTTGTCTGTCTATTTGAAGGTGACACCTCATGTTTAGACTTCCCTACTGGTGGCTTACTAGAAGAACCGATTGTTTGTACGCTGCTTGATCCACGACTAGCAAAGTCTTGAAGCACTTGTGAGGACTTGAATGGGCATCCTCACGAGCAAGGCATTCAACATCCGGGTCATCATCTTAATTTTTGTCACCATTAGAACAAGGCAAATTAACTAGTGAGGATGCATGTTCTTCAACTTGGTTAATCATTTTTTTAAAAAATGAGTAAGGTCATCAATTTGTACTAACTAGGCCGGGCATTTACACAGCATGTTTGGGGGGGGGAGAGATGGGATATAGAAGTTTGACACATTCTTGACACTTAGAAAAAAATTTTTTAAAAGATAAAAAAGGAAAAAAATAATAATAAAAGAAAAAAAAGGAAAAAGGAAAAAGAAAATTCAAAGTAGAAAAGTGCACGAGGACACGTGACTAGAAAATTTCTACAATGCAAGGCCTAGCACAGTTTCAAAATTTGTAGCAATTGGAAAAGAAAAAGAATATTTACCGAGGAAAGCAATTACATCTATTATTGGCCATGGAGGATGACAAAGCAAGGTTGTACATTAGATAAATAACATGTAAAGGAAGAAAAGGAAGAGAATGGTGAAAGGAAAATAAAAAGACTACCGAATTTAACGTGAAGATCATGGGAGGTTAGGATTTGGAGTTATTGGCTCTATCACCCTCTTCGAGTCGATCTCAATCGAGCTGGGGGTTAATGTTCCACTTTGAACTTTTGATAACTGACCACCACTTGAAAGTACCAACGCACGGTCCAACATATGCACACTAGATCACCCATCCATGCTACCACTGATTCATGTGCCCGAGCTCAACTCTGCCAATTCGATAAGAGAAGAAAGCCACTTCCAAATCTCATATGAGAGAACATTCAAATAATTTCAATATCATGCAAGTATACACGGTCGAAGCAAGTAATATAATGATAAATTCGAGTATCGTTCCCACAGAGAGATGAATTTCCTTAAATTAATTAAAGAAAATAATATTAAGAGAAAAACAAAAACAATTGACTTAACTAAATATAAATAATAACTTTAAATAAAAGGAGAAGTTAAAATGATAAAACTCGTTCTAGAGTCAAATTTCCCTTAACATCAATTTAATCTTCATCATATCTTACTCTTATCTTTTATTCCCTCAGATTGTCGATCTAGGATACTTATATGACATGGTGGCTCCCGCTCCTTCATGCTTCTATTATTTTGCCTCAATTTCTACCTCCTGGTGATAATTGATTAATCAACAAAATAATGCATTAAGAATTGCCTTACAATCGCATACGGTGTTGTGTATCTCCCGACCACAACGACAAACAAGTTAAAAGACTCGTCGTATGATGAATTATCAATGACTAATCTAATTAATTTCTCCCGAAATCTAATTAAACCTCATGATCTAAGATATAGGCGATCAATCTATTCTTAGCATTTAGAACATGATAATTCAAACAATCCGATTGAATAAAAGAGTAAAAGCTTGAAATAAATTCAATTAAATCATGTTAAGTTCTATTCTTCTCTAGAACGAAATAAAAGACTACTCCATAATAAAAATAGAAAACATTATAAAGAAGAAATTAATTTTTATTATGAAAGAGAAAGAAATTACAAAAACTAAAACTACTTCTTTCACTACACTCTGAAGCCAAGAGATGAGATATGATCAACAACAAATGACCACCCCTTTATATAGAAGTGGAGATACAAGAATTCGAATAGGGTGTTCACAAATCGACGTAGTCTAATTAATTATGATGTCCCTTCAAGTTTCTAACTCCTCGACTCTATTGAACACCATAACTTGTAGCCATTGGGTGGGGCCAAGTGTCATGACCATTCAATTCTAAAGCTTAATTTATTCATCTTTTTCTGCATTAAAACACCAAAATTAAGCATATCTAATAAAATATTAATTAACTACCAAAAAATAAAGTAAAATATCACTTAATTAATAATGTTTATACCCGGGAAGTACAAAATTACATTAAAAACATGGGTAAATGCTATATATTTTAAACGGAAAATACTGCCATGGGCTGCATCAAAATGGTCCAAAGGGGTGGGCGGATCGGGCGGGGCCGGCAAACGGGTCCAAAGGGGTGGGTGGGTGGTTTGATTGTGGGCCGTCGAATCAAGATCCGACGGCCCACGTGAGGCAGTGCCAATGCGCTGCCAAAATAGGGCAGCGCACTGTAGTGCTACCCATTTTAAACACTTAACACACCCTCAAACTTAATTTTTTGTGCGTCCCGAACAAAATATCATAACAAAGAAAATTTTACTACACAAAATACTTAGTCCCCATTACGTTCTTATATGATTCTTAATCAAACTATCCAAAGGCAACAAGATGTCAATTAAATCAGAAATTCCCTTTCATCAATCACATCCAAAAGAAAGCTCTGTGTGTGTGTGTGTGATAGTCCATTGACTTATCATTCTCATCTGTAACCAAGAGAATACAATCAAGCGCATGCTTAAATATGTTTACTTTTCGCTCCCATCTCCACTAAAGTAGGTAATGCCAATTTAAAGGAAACAATAGGTCTTTATAGGTTGTAACAGGGCCAGTGATTAGGGACCAAAAATAGTATAAAGAAGATAGAAAAATCAGAGGCTAATATGCACCCAACAATTAAAAATCCTTTCTAAATCCTGACATACATGTACAACAAATCCCTAAGCAATATGACACAAACTTCTTTAAATGTAGTATCGAGCTGACCCAATATAAGAACTTACTTTGCTTTGATTTTCCATTGACTACCTGCTGCTTTTCTTTTTCTCTTTTATTTCAAACCAGTGGAAGACTATTGCTTCACCTTATGTTTACTGGTGGAGGATCATTGCCTCATCTTTTTTTTTCAAATTCTTCTTCTTCTTTTTCTTTCTTTCTTTTTTTATACAGAAAAGTGTGAGGAAAGTCCACACTATCTACTCAATCACCACTCTATAATTGAACATTTGAACCAAATCTAGTTGTTGTGGTTGAAAAGAAAGTGAAGGAGGTCGAGAATGCTGTGATGGTGGTGGTGGATTATTGGGGACAACAACCGATTGTGAAGAATTATTTCACGAAAAGTTGGGGTTATTGCGCCAACCCGCATTGTAGGTGTTGGAATAGGGATTGTTGTTCTAATTATAATTGCCTACATAGTTAATTTGATCTGTTGCACATTGACCTGTAAAATGTCCTTGTCCACATCATTCACACCTTGGTTCTACAGCCTTAACATGTTCCTGCATATTAAGATTTTGAATATGATTAGCTAAAGCACTAACCTGAGCAAATAAAGCAGTAAGTGCATCTAATTCTAAAATTTCGGTAATCCTCCATGAGTGCATGGCTTCTTCTTCTATTTCTTATTGTGCTCTTCTTCCAGCGGCGTACAAGTTTCTCAAGTCCTTTCAATCTCTAGATCACAAGAAAACAAGGGTGACCGCACTAATTGATGCATAAATAAATGATAATAAATAATAGCAAGGAGGAAGACAATGATATAGTTTATTTTTCCTTTTTTTGTTTTTTAAAAAAATAATGAGACACTAAATCTAAAAGAAAAGAAAAACACTCAAAATTCTAATCCTAAATTAATTAAGAAAATTTGATCTCCCGACAACGGTGTCAAAAACTTGTTGGAATATTTTTAGTGACATGCAAGTATACACGGTCGAAACAAATAATATAATGATAAATTCGAGTATCGTTCCCAAAAAGATATGAATTTTCTTAAATTAATTACAGAAAATAAAATGAAGAATAAAACAAAAATAGCTGACTTATCTAAATCTAAGTAATAATTTTAAATGAAAGGCAAAGTTAAAATTATAAAACTTGTTCTAGAGTCGAATGTCCCTTAAAATCAATTTAATCTTCATTAAATCTTCCTCTTATCTTTTATTCCCTCGAATTGTCGATCTAGGATAATTATATGACATGGTGGCTCCCGCTCCTTCATGCTTCTATTATTTTGCCTTAATTTCTACCTCTCAGTGATAATTTATTAATCAACAAAATAATACATTAAGAATTGCCTTACAATCACATACGGTGTTGTGTATCTCCCGACCTCAACGACAAACAAGTCAAAAGACTCGTCGTATGATGAATTATCAATGACTAATCTAATTAATTTCTCCCGAAATCTAATTAAACCTCATAATCTAAAATATAGGCAATCAACATATTCTTAGCATTTAGAATATGATAATTCAAACAATCCAATTGAATAAAAGAGTAAGAACTTGAAATAAATTAAATTAAATCATGTTAAGTTCTATTCTTCTCTACAACGAAATAAAAGACTATTCTATAACAAAAATAGAAAACAATATAGAGAAGAAACTAATTTTTATTATGAAAGAGAAAGAAATTACAAAAATTGTTAGAATATTTTCAATAACATGCAAGTATACATGGTTAAAACAAGTAATAGAATGATGAATTCAAGTATCGTCCCACAGGGAGACGAATTTCCTTGAATTAATCAAAGAAAATAAAATTAAGAACAAAACAAAGACAACCGACTTAACTAAATCTAAGTAATATCTTTAAATTAAAGGCAAAGTTAAAATGATAAAACTCGTTCTAGAGTCGAATTTCCCTTAACATGAATTTAATCTTCATCAAATCTTACTCTTATTTTTTATTCCCTCGGATTGTCGATCTAGGATAATTATATGACATGGTGGCTCCTGCTCCTTCATACTTATATTATTTTGCCTCAATTTCTACTTCTCGGTGATAATTGATTAATCAACAAAATAATGTATTAAGAATTACCTTACAATCGCATACGGTGTTGTGTGTCTTCCGACCACAACGACAAACAAGTCAAAAGACTCATCATATGATGAATTACTAATGACTAATTTAATTAATTTCTCCCGAAATCTAATTAAACCTCGTGATCAATCTATTCTTTGCATTAAGAATATGATAATTCAAACAATCCGATTGAATAAAAGAGTAAAAACTTGAAATAAATTTAATTAAATCATGTTAAGTTCCACTCTTTTCTAGAACGAAATATAAGACTACTCCATAATAAAAATAGAAAACATTATAAAGAAGAAACTAATTTTTATTATGAAAGAGAAAGACATTACAAAAACTAAAACTATTTCTTTTACTACACTCCAAAGCCAAGAGATGAGATATGATCAACAACAAATGACCACCCCTTTATATAGAAGTGAAGATACAAGAATTAGAAGAGGGTGTTTACAAATCGACGTAGTTTAATTAATTTTGATGTCCCTTCAAATTTCCAACTCCTCGACTCCATTGAAAACTATAAATTGTAGCCATTGGGTGGCCATGACTTTTCAATTCCAAAGCTTCATATATTCATCTTTTTCTACATTGAAACACCAAAATTAAGCATATCTAATAAAATATTAATCAAAACAAAAAAAATAAAGTAAAATATCGCTTAATTAATAATTTTATACTTAGGAAGTACAAAATTACATTAAAAACATGGGTAAATACTATATATTTTAAACACTTAACACACCCCAAAACTTAAAATTTTGCGCATCCGGAGCAAAATATCATAACAAAAAGAAAATTTTACTACACAAAATACTTAGTCCCCCATTACGTTCTCATATGATTCTTAATCAAACTATCCAGAGGAAACAAAATGTCAATTAAATCAGAAACTCTTATCTGCAACCAAGAGAATACAATCAAGCACATGCTTAAATATGACCTTTCGCTCCCATCCCCACTAATATAGGTAATGCTAATTTAATAGAATCAATAGGCCTTTATAGGTTATAACGGGGCCAGAGGCTAGGGACCAAAAATAGGATAAACAAGATAAAAAAATCAGAGGCTAATATGCCCCCTAGAATTAAAAATCCTTTCTAAATCCTGACATATATATACAACAAATCCCCAAGCAATATGACACAAACTTCCTTAAATGTAGTATCGAGTTGGCCCAATATAAGAACTAACTTTGCTTTGATTTTCCATTGACTACCTGTTGTTTTTTCTTTTTCCTTTTATTTCAAACCAGTGGAAGACTCTTGCTTCATTTTGTATTTACTGGTGGAAGATCATTGCCTCGTCTTTTTCTTTTCTTCTTTTTTTTTACAAAGCAATGTGCCAGGAAAGTCTATACTATCTACTCAATCCCCACTCTATAAAACGATGCCTTCCCCCCATACTAGTCAAAGTTCCATCCCTGTTAGAATTTAGAATGAATTCAAAACACTAGGGTGCTAGGACTCAAGTAGCAAGATATATTTTCAATAAAAAGGCCAAGGCTAAAATAAGGGTAATCAAACAAATATGTAATATAAAGGCCATGAAATTGTGTACAAAGGATAATTCATATTAGGTAGGCTTGAAGAAAGGCCCAAACTCATCAAAAAGAAATGCCTATATCATTTTCCATCAGCATGGCAAACCAAATATTTCGCCTCGAAAGTCGCTGGGGCAAATTCTAAAAGTCACGACCATCATGTACAATCCTTATTGTAAAATATTCATTGAAATCATCTAAACCAAAGGATTGTGAAAATAATATAAGGTAGAGAACCAACTCTCTAATGCAATCTTTTACTCAGTTCATCCCTCATATCAATTAATCATGTTTTCCCATGAAAAGTAAGACTAATTCACATGTGTCTATCATTGAACCAAGAGACTAAAATATCATTGCATAATAAAATTTTTACACTAAACTATATATATATATATTATATCTAAATTTAAACATGAGTCGAGTATGAACAATATGCATAAAATTAAGGCATCACCCCCAAACTTAAACTAAACATTGTCCTCAAAAATAAAAATAAAGAAAAACAAGTGAAAGAGAACTCCCTCAACCAATTAGTCGGTGGATGATTATCATGAATAACTGAATTTGGACTTGACCCATGCTTCATTGAGTTTAAATGATCAATCCCCTTGTTCAGTCTTCATTTCAATTGCACCATGTGGAAAAAACTTGTGTCTAGGAGAAAATGATCAGCAACCACACCAGATGCCATGTTTGTCTGCTATAGTCTAAGCAATAGCTGACTTGTGATCTTTTAGTATTCTAATCAGCTTCTATTTTTGCAATATAGTTAGCTCTGAAGATATAATAATAGGAAGAGTGTCATCAAGCCCTAAGAAAATATACCTGAGATGTTTTGGAAGTTGCTTTAGCTCCAAAATAGGTGGTACTTCAACTGATGGCAACAATTTGTGGAATGGTAGATCTAAGGTTTCCACAATTTTGAATCGTCGAGGCAAAATTTGTTGCGAATCTAATACTTTAACCATCTCAACCACATCAATATCTTCTTCACAAAGAAAATTTATGGCTTTATGTAATGAATTACTAAATTGATCCACTTTGCATCCAAGTAAGCTAACCAATGTATTGGGTTCATGTTCATTGTTTGTTTTTTCATTATTTTCTTTAATTTCATTTGGTTGAAATGGTTCCTGTAAAGTAATACCACTTCGGGTTGTTACAGCTTTGCAATCCTCTTGACCATCATTCCTTGATTGTTCTGGTTGGCTAGGAAGTACACCCTCGGGTCGCTCACTTGGTTCCTTATTTAATTACACCATAACTTGTTCCATAAACTATTTTTGTTGTTGTTGTTGATTTTGCATAAATTTTTGCGTAGTTTGTTGCATGGAATTGAACATTTGGATCAAAATCCGGTTGTTGTGGTTGAAAAGAAAGTGAAGGAGGTCGAGAATGCTGTGATAGTGGTGGTGGATTATTGGGGACAGCAGTTGAGCATAGAGAATTATTCCATGAAAAATTGGGGTTATCGCGCCAACCCACATTGTAGGTATTGGAATAGGGATTGTTGTTCTAATTAAAGTTGCCTACGTAGTTTACTTGATCTGTTGCACATTGATTTGTAAAGTGTCCTTGTCCACACCATTCACACCTTGGCTCCACAGCTTTAACTTGTCCCTATATATTAAGAATTTGAACATGATTAGCTAAAGCACTAACCTGAGCAGATAAAGCAGTAAGTGCATCTAATTCTAAAACTCCGGTAGTTCTCAATGGGTGCATGGCTTCTTCCTCTATTGGTTCTTGTGCTCTTCTTCCAGCGGCATGCAAGTTTCTCTAAGTCCTTTCAATCTCTGGATCATAAGAAAACAAAGGTGACCGCACTAATCGATGCATAAACAAATGATAACAAATAAATGATAGCAAGGAAGAAGACAATGATATAGTTTTTTTCTTTTTTCTTTAAATCAGACACTAAAATCTAAAGATAAAAGAAAACTCTCAAAATTCTAATCCTTAATTAACTTATAAAATTTGGTCTCCCTGGCAACAACACCAAAAACTTGTTAGAATATTTTCAATAACATGCAAGTATACATTGTTAAAACAAGTAATAGAATGATGAATTCAAGTATCGTCCAACAGGGAGATGAATTTCCTTAAATTAATCAAAGAAAATAAAATGAAGAACAAAACAAAGACAACCGACTTAACTAAATCTAAGTAATATCTTTAAATTAAAGGCGAAGTTAAAATGATAAAACTCGTTCTAGAGTCGAATTTCCCTTAACATGAATTTAATCTTCATCAAATCTTACTCTTATCTTTTATTCCCTCGGATTGTCGATCTAGGATAATTATATGACATGGTGGCTCCCACTCCTTCATGCTTCTATTATTTTGCCTCAATTTCTACCTCCCAGTGATAATTGATTAATCAATAAAATAATGCATTAAGAATTGCCTTACAATCGCATACGGTCTTGTGTATCTTCTGACAACAACGACAAACTCAATATTTACCCAAGTTTTTTATATGATTTTGTACTTCCTGGGTATAAATATTATTAAATAAGTGATATTTTAATTTATTTTTTTAGTTAATTAATATTTTATTAGATATGCTTAATTTTGGTGTTTCAATGTAGAAAAAGATGAATAAATTAAGCTTTAGAATTGAATGGTCATGACACTTGGCCCCACCCAATGGCTACAAGTTATGGTGTTCAATAGAGTCGAAGAGTTAGAAACTTGAAGGAACATCATAATTAATTAGACTATGTTGATTTGTGAACACCTTATTCGAATTCTTGTATCTCTACTTCTATATAAATGGGTAGTCATTTGTTATTGATCATATCTCACCTCTTAGCTTCAAAGTGTAGTGAAAGAAGTAGTTTTAGTTTTTGTAATTTCTTTCTCTTTCATAATAAAAATTAATTTCTTCTTTATAATGTTTTCTATTTTTATTATGGAGTAGTCTTTTATTTCGTTCTAGAGAAGAATAGAACTTAACATGATTTAATTGAATTTATTTCAAGCTTTTACTCTTTTATTCAATCGGATTGTTTGAATTATCTTGTTCTAAATGTTAAGAATAGATTGATCGCTTATATCTTAGATCATGATGTTTAATTAGATTTCGGGAGAAATTAATTAGATTAGTCATTGATAATTCATCATACGACGAGTCTTTTAACTTGTTTGTCGTTGTGGTTGGGAGATACATAACACCGTATACGATTGTAAGGTAATTCTTAGTGCATTATTTTGTTGATTAATCAATTATCACCAGGAGGTAGAAATTGAGGCAAAATAATAGAAGTATGAAGGAGCGGGAGCCACCATGTCATATAAGTATCCTAGATCGACAATCTGAGGGAATAAAAGATAAGAGTAAGATATTATGAAGATTAAATTGATGTTAAGGGAAATTCGACTCTAGAATGAGTTTTATCATTTTAACTTCTCCTTTTATTTAAAGTTATTATTTATATTTATTTAAGTCAATTGTTTTTGTTTTTCTCTTAATATTATTTTCTTTAATTAATTTAAAGAAATTCATCTCTCTGTGGGAACGATACTCGAATTTATCATTATATTACTTGCTTCAACCATGTATACTTGCATGATATTGAAATTATTCGAACAAGTTTTTGGCGTCGTTGCGAGGGATCGAACCCGGGTCACCCGCTTGACAGGCGGGAATACTTACCACTATACTACAACAACCTAGCTCAAGATTTTCCTGATTTGGTGGAGAGGCTACGAAGGAAGAAAATGTTAGACTATGGCTTGTTTGATTTTGTGCCTCGAATTATGGAACCGTGAGAGCAAGAGGAAGGGAGATTTACATCTATAAATACCCCCTCATAAGAAGGGAGAAAGGGGGTGACACATTGAAGAGAAGAGAAAGGGTGTGGGCTGTGATGTTAAAGGGAGTAAAGGCAAAAAGGGAGTGAAGAGGTGTAATACCCTAACCCAAAGTACAAAGTAATAGGCCAAGATCAACTCTTTAAAGTGCAAACCAATGGGCCTAATTTTTAAGGGTCTTACAATTTACTCACCTTAAAAAATTTTGTCATCAAAATTCTTATACGTAACCCAATGGCCTAGCCCACGTCCGAATCACCATCCAATACGAAGCTAGGTTGGCTCTGATACTATCTATAATGACCTAGTCCATCAGCCAAAAGTGCAAAATAATGAGCCTAAGTCATTTCTTTAAAAGTTAATAATCAAAGTTAAATAACTATAGTCCATTCTCACTAATAAACCAGATCTTATTCAAATAGGTATTGAATGTAGGACTACTTTAAGGGTTCTTATAGGAGGTTTTATCACCATCATGCATGCATAGGACATCCCAACACTGCATCACCTCCTTGGAACTTTGACTCCTTGTTGCTACGGATCATGATCTCCTTTGAGGAGTTGTTGAGTGCTACCACGCCATTGATCCCATGCAGCCAAGGAGTCCTTAGTTGCAGCCAAGGAACTAATTGGAGGAGCATCACCAAGGGGAGAGAGAGGCTCATGCATGTAGAGAAGGGAAGAAAGAAGAAAGGAGAGCCCCACCAAGGAGTCACTTTCCTTGTTGCTTTGATGGTCACGAACATCATAGTCTGGCTATTTTGAAGGACTACTCGACCTCTTTGAGCTAGTTGTTGCCATTGCTTGCACACCACCCTGCCTTGCCTGCCGAAGAAACATCCAGGACAAGAAGACCTGGTTGCCATAAAGGAGAGGAGTTGTCACTGTGTTGTTCGAAGGCCCATCGCTGCCTACAAAGGAGCCCCTTGGAGCGTTGGATCTTTGTTGCCATTACCACGTTGGAGCTCCCAGCTGTTGTGTAAAACCTGTGATTCGAATCAGAATTTTATAACCGAAACCGGTAAGTTCGACTATTATTTTCACTCGAGTTAAGTTTTAATTACAAGACAACTATTTGATTTTCTCAACGATCATTCATTTTTCTCACTGACCATTCATTTTTTTCAACTGGCCATTCATTTTTCTCACTGACCACTCGTTTTCCTCCCCCTGACACCTATATATTCCACACTTCTGATCTTGTCATCATTCAGCCTCCATCATCCTTCTCACCTAACTTCTTTCTTCTTTTTCTTCCTTCTCTTTACCCCACAATCTTCACTCAAGCCGGCCACAACCTCGTTGTCGTTGTCGTCGCCATCACCACATGATTGATGATTAGGTACTAAGTAGGAGCTTACCGTTTAGGCGTTAAGATACACTCGGAGCTTCTACCAGGTCCATTTAGTACCCGCCCTTGTTTTATTGTTCTATTTTATCGTGATTTAATTTTTACAAATTGTAGGACGAGTTGAGTAGTGTATTATCTGATCCCACTTAGCTCAAGTCATTTAGTCGAATAGTTTTCCAAATTAATAACCCTCGAGGATGAGATCCCTCAAGTATGTTTTCGAAAACAAGATCCACCATAAGTTGCCTTCGAGCCTATTATATAAATCTCTACCAAGACCTATATATATATAGTTTCATGTTTTTCAATAATCGTACTACGCAAGCAAGCATGTGCCAGTCGAAGCCACCGACAACCATGCTATGCCAGTAACATGTGCCAGTTGTAATCTGGGAATCCCGACAACCATATTATGCTACCAGCATGTGCCAATCAAAGTTCCAACAACCATGCTACACAAGTGGCATGTTCCAGTTGTAAACCAAGAATCCCGACAACCATGCTACACAAGCGGCATGTGCCAGTTGAAGCCGCCAACAACCATGCTACACAAGTAGCATGAGCCAGTCGTAACCTGGGAACCCCGACAACCATGCTATGCGAGTGGGTATGGAAGTAAAAAAAATGCTTAGGATATGACAGTAGTCCTAAGGGACCAGAAAATGAAATGAGAAAATGTCGAGAGAGGCATCAACAGTAGCATATCAATTCAGTTAAAGATGATTTTAGTTCAATAGATGCCCTCAGAGATTTCATAATGTTTTCTTTCATATGAGAGTTTGTTCTCATATCCAGTTTTATATTAGTTATATTTTTGAACCAGTAACACTCATTACTAACATAATTTTATAATATATGTAGGTGATGATCATCAGTAGGATGAGCCAACCTGGGTGGAGGAGCAGTGATGTCTCTTGCACACACGCACACACGCCGATTGAATATTTATTTTGACTGTTTTAATTGTGTGGTTATGTAATTATAAACAATGAAAATACTTTTGTGGTAAGTAGAAATTAGTAGTGATATTATGATTTGAAATAAATATTAGTGTGCTAGTCAAACAATAAAAGTGAAATGTGAATAGAATGAATAAGTGGGTCAAAACCCAAATGTCGAGAATGTTTTGATGTAATTGAATTAAATGATGACATGTCATCCATATAGTAGCATATTAGGTTTATTTTTTTATGCATTTATCCACGCATAGAGATAGACAACTTTCATCTCAAGACACTGAGAGTAGATCCATGGGTGTTGGGTTCGTGTTAGCTGACCTAACTAAGACCAGTAACATTTCAGTACAATTTCGAGCGTAAATCGGACTTGGGGTGTTAAATGTTGTCCAAAAATATTAAACATCATAAGGAAAAAGAAAGATCAATGCCCTGGACTGTGCTCCCATTTTTTAGTGCACCGAAGATAATTTTGGCCACTGGAGGCCATTCACCATGCTACCCAATTTACCCCTGATTGTTGGTAGTTGTAGTTGGCGCCAGAAATGACCTCTATCTATTGGCGGCATAGTGAGGCTCGGGAGAAGAAGAATTGAAACAAGGGTAAATGTGTGGTAGACTCACTTTGCATGAGATTGAGTCCACATCCGAGCTATCAAGCCCTGTGATTGTTTGTGTAGTTCCGATCTTGATAAATAAATACTTGAGACCAAATCAAGGCCAACCAGCTTTGGAATGAACTTGGTTGAGCCACCTGAGTGGCAGATTTTAGCGAAGCCAACCCCAAAGACCAAACAGTTTCGGCTCGGTTCAATATAATTTCAATTTAAGAATTATTTAAGTCTCATCTAGGCTTAGAACTGACACGAAATTCGGTACGTACCATTTATCAATGTCCCAAACACATTGGCAGAATTATTTTAAAGATTAGAAGACCAAAAGGGGGACAAATAAAGGCATTGGAATCGAAGTTATTAAAGGCAAGTGCAAGTCAAAATCAATTGCAATAATTTTCACTATTTTTTTGTAATTTGTAAAATTCAAAGAAAATAGTAAATTTGTGGTCATCAAAACCACCTGAACTTAGGGATTCACCAAGGAACCATGTTAAAAATTTCACGTGTCTTTCATTATAACACCTGAAATCCGGTTCTGTAACACCCCATTTTGGCTCACCCGTGAACCGACCTAGAAATGTCATCGGCGACCAAACCATTCGCTAATGTACTGGTTCGGTTAAGCCGACCCGGATCTGCCCTCGGCGTCTTAAGATGGGGATGCAACCAGGAGATGCATGAATGGGAACAATTGGGTTCTAACGGAGTCCTACATGCATGTGATGATATGCAAGCAAGACAAAACCATTCAACAAGCAAGAAATTTAAATAAAAATTCATTAATATTTACAGAAAAACGGACAAAATCTCCCCTAAAAGTGCAATAGGGGCCAACCTGTCCACAACAAGGATATATAAATATTTTATCAAAATATGATAAAACATAACAATCTACTATGGCATTCAGTCATTATCTCTTTCGTTTCATCTGAGCCGAGTCTGAACTCCAAGGCTCCCTACTCATTCACAATTATCCACTCGTCTCATAAGAAGCAATTTATCAAGACAAAAACATTCTAATTATCATTCACACAGCATTAACACACCATCATTATACATTACACGCGGCAGGTACTTGTGTGCGCGGTTTCGTGCTGCTCCTCCGCAGTCCCGACAGCTTTCATCGCTCGCATTCCTCACCTACATATATATAGAAAAACCGTCAGTAACGAGTATTACTGGCCCAGAAAATAACTAATATCAATCTGGCACAGGAGAGCAAACTCTCCTCTTGAATGAAAACCATATACTTCCTCAAGAACTCTCATCAGGGCACGTATGGGAGCCGTCGCCCTCGGGTCAACAGCGTCCCCCTTTCTTTCTCATTCTCATACCTTAGCCATTTTGCTATCGCTTCTCGCATCAAATCTCATTCCTTTTCGCCCTCTACACCTTCCATATTACTCCTGGCCTTGAGCACAAAGGCCTAGCACTTCTCCGGGTCTAGACATGCGCTGCATTGCAGTACCCGTGAACCTCCACACTTCTCCGGGTTTGAGGAACTCAAAGGTGGAGTTGTCAGGATCCCTCGAGAATGAAACGGCCTGCACACCATTCCAGAACCTACTATCGACTCACACATGCCCGCTCAAACTATACATATATATAGGTCTAGGTTGGGATTTAAACAATAGGCCCGAAGGCATCGTGTGCTGGATCTGAAGTTCGAAAACAAACTCGAGGGATCTCATCCTCGAGGGTTATTACTCCGGAAAATCGTTGGCTAAATGGCCCGAGTTAAGTGGGATCCGATAAAATGCCACTTAACTCGTCCTGCACATGACAAATCAAATACACAATATAGTAGCATAAAAATAGAGAACGAGTCCTAAACGGACCTGGTAGAAGCTCCAAGCGTGTCCTCGTGCCTAGGCGGCGAACTCCTACTCCGTACCTATACATCGAAACTAAATACTAACGCCCGCTCATGATGCAGTCATACATCCTATATCAGACATACATCCATCACACATCAATCAACACACATCAACCTATATCAATTCTAGCAAATCTACTTAGGTTAGTTTGCATTAGATCATGATCATTACCTAGTTACCCTAATTAGTTTCTTAGCCTCCATTTTTAACACCGCTCAATCAAACAAATTTCATATTTTATCCTTAATCAATTCTATATTTATACATATAATTATAACACGCAATTCACCAATCCTAGCATGCAATTCTAATAATCAATACTTTTAAATAATTAAGTTAAAATAAATTATACCTCATGTGATTCGTGGCTCGAATTCGGCACCCTATGGCGTCAGAAGTTCGATAGGGTTCAATCGGGGGATTCGGCGGAAGATCAGGTGATTTTCAACGAATTTTGGTGAATACAATTTTCCAGCAACTTCCGGTGGTTTTCCGGTGACTGTTCTAGCGGGGCAATCGGGGGTAAGGGTTAGCACCGGCTCGGCAAGCTCGTCCCAATGGTGGTGACGGTAAGGGCGGCCGCAACGGCATGACCGCCGGTGGCGGCGTCGAGTTTAGTCGGGGCAGTCAGTCGTTCCGATCAGAGCCCACGGTCGGCTTCGACGGCTGTGCTAGGTAAGGGGGAAACGTTGGGGAGGTCAAGGGTGTAACACCCCAAATCCGGTTCACGCTCGTGAACCGAACCGGCATGTTACAGGCCCCGGTTAGGTTGGCTAACCCGAACCTAACTCATGCGGATCCAATCTCGGCGTCTTAAGATGAAGATACGACTCGTCATGCATGGATAAATACACAAAACCCTAACATGGTACTACATGAATGACATGCAAGTCAAAGTTCACACCAACACAATCACGATCAAAATTAATAAAAATTTTAAAATAAAACGGACAGAATTTCCCCTAAAAATGTAATTAGGGGCCACCCTGTCAAATATATATATACAAATATATATAACATACTATCAAACAATTTCATTCACACAGAATCTAATCTACTATATTCATCATTCTGAACTTGGGTCCCAACCCATCACACTTTTGCTGCGCTACTCTGATCATTTCACATTCTATCATGTCTCATGCATTTGAACATGTCATTCACAATATAATAACATAATAACACAATATTAAACATTCAGAAATCTAACATGTGTGTGTACAAGACCTCATTGCTCCTCCGTCCAAGCTGGCTCATCCATCTCGTGCTTATCACCTACATATATATAAGAAAAACGTCAGTAACAAGCGTTACTGGTCCGGAAAATAAAATAACTATAACAAACTGGCTATGAGAGCAAACTCTCATCTGAAAGAAAACCATATACTTCCTCAAGAACACTCTGAAGGGCACTACTGAGGAGCCACTGGGCTGCAGACCCGGTAGCATCCCGAACTTACTGCTGCTGGTACTGTGCTACTCTCAGCACTTCTTTTTCAGTACTTCTCGTGAAACTTTATCCTAAGCCCTCTCCTTACCTCCATATTTCTCCTGGCCTTGAGCACGAAGGCCGAGTACTCTCAGGCAGTCGCCTTTAGTACCCTTTGAACCACAAGTCCGGACATGCGCTGTACTAAACAGTACCCGTAAACCTCCACGTTCTCCGGGTGTGAGGAACTCAAACGCGGAGTTGTCAGGATCCCTCGGGAATGGAACAGTCCGCTGGCACTAATCCAGAGCCCGCTTTGACTGTCACGGCATCCTCTGCATGGTACGTGCAGTCGGTTTCTCCATCTCTCGTCTCACTGAAAACTCGATAAAACTATATATATAGGCCTGGGAAGGGATTCATATAATAGGCCCGAAGGCAACTTGTGGTGGATCTTGTTTTCGAAATCATCCTCGAGGGATCTCATCCTCGAGGGGTTATTAATCCGGAAAATATTCGGTTAAATGACCCGAGTTAAGTGGGATCCAATAAAACACCACTTAACCCGTCCTGCAAATAATAACATAAACATACAATAGAAAAGCGTAAAACAAGACGAGTCCTAAACGGACCTGGTAGAAGCTCCAAGCGTGTCATCGCGCCTAGGCGGCGAGCTCATACTCCGTACCTACACATCAAAACTAAATACTAACGCCCGCTAACTAAATGATGCATCAGACTCAATAACATCACAATCACAATGCAAGCATCCATCAACATAACAATCAGAAAATCATAAAACTAATTAATCCTAGCTCATCCTATTCATACTAATTTATTATATTTTCCTAAGTTACATTACTCGATTAGCATGCTCAACTCGATCTACCTCATTAGATTACTTATTATTCATTCTCCCTTAATCTCATCATACAACTTATCATTTCATCCCTAATTAGTCATTAATCACATCATGTAACTTATCACTATCAATCACATCAATAAATCAATCCTAGCATGCTGTGCTAGCACTCATCATCAATTTTAAATAAATCGATCGGAGGTAATTATACCTCACGTCGTCGGCGATCGGCGACGGCTAGGGTTCCGCCGCGCGTCTCGGAGCTCAAATTCGGCGCTCATCGGCGTCCGAAGCTCGATCGGGCTCCACTGGGCGAGCCCCGCGGAAGATCCGGTGAATTCTGGCGAATTCCAGAAATTCCAATTTTCCGGCGGTTTTCCGGCAGCTACTGGCGGTTTTCCGGCGACTTCCGGTGGTTTTCCGGCAACCATCGCCTACGGCGTCTACTGGTCGGAAAGGGGTCGTGTTGGGTACCCTCGGAACCGGCTCGACGAGCCCGACTCATCTATGAGGTCGACACAGCCAATGGAGGTGGCGGCTCGCCGGAAAATGCATACAACAGCTCCGGCGCAATGGTTGGCTAGATCCGGCCGGCTAGGGCGGCGATGGCCTCCGTGCCGGTCGGGGAGGGTCGCTGGAGGGCTGAGGGTGCTGAGGAAACCTCCTGATCATGGCGGCGACGATCACCGGCGGCGCGATCGCCAACGGAAACGCAACGCGGCGCGGCGATTGGCGAGGCGTTCCGGCGTCGCGGCGGCCACATGGTGGCCGGACCTGGTCGGGGCGGCAGGGCGACGCCGTGGCCGGGCTGGGCGGCGTCGATCGGCGGCCAGGCGGCGCCGGCCGTGGCGGCGGTGGCGCGCGAACAGGGGCGGCGCGGGCGAGGGTTTGGGCGCGGGGGAAGAAAAAGTCGGGGTGAAAATGGGTGGCAAACTCGTAAATAATACTTGACTCGTCTCCGGCTCGAGTCAAGTATCATAACTAACTCGTATTAAATCCAAAAAAATTCATAAAAATCGGGAAAAATCCCGTAAAATCAAACAACACCAAAAAAATTATAATGATATGCTCTAGAACTATCAACCCACCCAAAATGCCCATAACACGTCCTAACGTGGTAAACGGCCTAAAACTAATTCTACGATCCATTATATATCATAATAAAAAAAAGTGAACTGCATACTCTTATATATTCTGATAACTCATTCTGTTCTGCTGTATTCATGACGTTATCATCATATACTTGGGTACACATGACCCTCATAGCTCATACACGCGACCGGCATCGGCTCGGTACACGTGTCCTGAAACTGACTCAACTCGAAAAAATAACGGTCGACCCAACCGGTTCTGAATATAAAACCCTGACTCGAATCGTGGGTTTTACAAAGGGGGTGGTCGTCGAGGTCACGGCGGCGGCGGCGTGGCCCAGACGGCGGCAAATCGACAAGGAGAGCGGCGCGGCTCGTGAGGCGATTCCGGCGTCGTGGCGGCGAGACGGTGGCCGGGGTTGGTCGGGCGGCACGGCGACAGCACAACAAGGCGGGGCGGCGACGATCGGCGGCAATGTGACGTCGGCTACGGAGGCGGCGGTGACGAGCATAAGGCGGCGTAGGGTTTGGGTGGGGAAGTGTCAGGAAAGTAGGTGAAATAATCCAATGGCAAAATCGTAAATAAGTATTGACTCGATTCTGACTTAAGTCAAAATAATAACTAGTTCGTAATAAATTTTAAAAAAATCTAGAAAAATATGAAAAAAATCCCATAAAATAAAACAAACACAACAACATCCAAATGGCATGCTCTATAACTAAAAGCCCACCCGAATATAATCCAACGCGTCCTAATGCGTTATTCAACTTAAACTATTTCTACGATCAAACATATAAAAAGAAAAAAAATGTTGCATACTTTCATATATTTTGATAATTCATTTCTCACCATCTTTTCGACATTATCATCATAAATTCAGGTACACCTGACTCTCATCGCTCATAACCCACGGCTAGCCTCAACTCAGCACGTAGTTCATGAAACTGACTTGACTCGAACCAACGGTCGAACCGACTGGTTCGGTAACGTAAAACCCTGACTCGAGTCACGCGTTTTACAGGTTCACTCTTAAACGGATGTGGAATGTTATTGGGAACTAAACCATTCTTAACTTAATTAATTCGGTCATCCAATCCTAGCGGAAGGGATCTACTTTCAGCATCTCAAAACATAACAATCACACAATGTATACATAGGATGCTCAACACCTAACATGGTACTATATGTATGATATGGCAACCAAAATCACATTTCAAAATAATCCAAACACAAATCAAAATTTTAAAAAAAACAACGATTATGTAATCAAAACAAATAGAGTTTCCCCTAAATGAGCAATAAGGGGTTACCCTGTTAACATTATACATATTTAATTATATTTATCAAGACTCCATAAACAACTAGGCTATCACACATATCAGTTACATTAACCAAAGTATTTTCGTTGAGCTAGGTTTTGACCCACTTGTTGGTCCTATTTAGCTTTAATCTCAACTTTCAAAAGAGCATCATATTTCATGTAGCATGATAACCGTCACAACCAAAATTTAGGTTACCTCATGATAAAGTTTCATGCCAATCACATATCATCAAAACATCACATTCTTTTCATCCTCGGTAGGTACATGTGTGCAAAGTCGCATTGTGGCTCCTCTGTGGTAGCCGTCGGTGCTCATTTGTCATGGTTCTCACCTATATATATAATAAGAAAACATCATTAGCTAATGTTATTGGTCCAGAAATAACTACATATCAAGCTGGCACATAAAAGCTAACTCTCATATTCAAATACAATATTTATAGTTTCACGAGAACCCTCATAAGGGCAACTACTAAAGAGCTATTAAACTATAGCTTTGATAGCATCCAGTTCTAACTGGTATGCCTCTCTTGAGAACTTCTGAACTATCCAATGGTCTGGAAAATTAGTATACTAAAGCTCTCTATATCCTCCATACACTACCTGGCCTTGAGAACAGAGGTCGAGTATTCTCAGGCAGTCGCCTTTAATACTGTTTGAATCCACATGATTAGACATGCACTGCATTACTATACCTGTAAACCTTTGCACTTCTCTGGGGTTGAGAAAACTCAAAATGTTGAGTTGTCATGATCCCTCCCAGAATGGAACGACCAGCTCACCAATATAAAAACTTTTGTGGCTTACACATGCACCCTTTCACGATATGTGCAAGTTTATTTCCCCTTTTCACATCTCACTGAAAAATCATAATATTCATACTATAGGGTTACGTAGGGAATTAAATAGTAGACCCGAAGGTAACTTGATATAGAGTTGATTTTTTAAAAAACTCAGGGGATCTCATCTTAGATGGTTTTTAATCGGAAAATCATTCGACTAAATGACCCGTGTTAAGTTGAATCTAATGAATCTACCACTCACTATGTCCTGTAGCGGTCAAATCAAAACTGATAGAGGAGATCACAAAAATCAGGGAGCGAATCCTAAACGGACAAGTAGAAGTTCTAAGTAAGGTCACACATCTAGGCGGCAAGCTCCTATTCCATACCAAATATCACAACTACATTTATACTACATACTAATCATTAAAACATGCGAAACACACAATCCAAATTATGACAAGATCCCTAACTAGGGCATCCCTCAATACTATAATATGATACTAACACGACGTATATCTGTTAATACATAGACTTAGGGTTGTCAACGATGACAACGATGGTTCAGCAAGGCAACAAGAGTACAAACTAGTCTCACAGTTGTGTGCACAGAGACTGGCCAATGACAGTAACTACAGTTTGACAGTGATACACAACCAGCAGCTGATCGAACAGGTAAACAAGGTAAGGTGGTGCCAACGGTCACGACAAGGGGAAGGAGGTCGGTGTGAGTCAATGGTGGTCCAAGCAAAGGCCAACGGCAACTATTCCGATGGCTAGCCAGGAAAACACAGCCAACATCGGTTGTGTCAAACTTGCAGCGATTAGGAAGGCTCTGAGAAGGCGCTGCTAGGTTCAAACCCGGGTAGAAGGAGATGGAGGTGAGGGGATCTCGAAATGGCAATGACTGGCTGGTGGTGACAACGGATCGCTGACGGCAACCAAGCCCAAAACATTGCAATAGACTCAGTGAGGCAAGGAAAGAGGTGGCATCTGTGATCGTCCACACGTGGGAAATCCGTTCAGATAATGTTGACGACAATGAGGAAGGGAGGTCAAGGGTTGGTCGGCAGCGATGAAGCGCCGCCAGTGGCGAAGCAACGATGGTCGGAAGAATCCAACCCGGGGCTGCGGTGCGAGTGGATTCAGTGGTCGGGAGAGGGAGAGAGATGAGGTAGGGTGGCAATGAAGTCGTTGATGGGGTGAGGAGGATGGCCTAAGCGACGGCAACTGTCATGATGGAAGAAAGATGGCAGTCGGGTAAGGTGCAACGTGGAGAAAGAGAGAAGGGTCAAGAAGAAAATTTTAACACAATGGCATTGTTGTAATTTAAACTTGACTCATCTGCAAATCAAACATAATAAATAAATTCAAAAAAATAAAATAAAATATGATCAAATACTATAAAATAAAATGTACTCAATAAATATAAAATAACATGTTCTAAACCTACTAACCTACCCAAAATACTAACTAACACGTCCTAGCACGATAATCATCCTAAATTAGATTCTATGGCCAAATATATATATATATATATATATATATATATATATATATAATGGCATAATGTTATATATTTTGATAACTCATTTTCTTGTTGTGTTATTGATATTATCATCATATACTCTGGTACACTTGACCCTTATGGCTTATATCACAGTATTAACATAGGCTCAGTACACGTGTACTGAAACTGACTTAACTCAAATGGGCAGTTGAATCGACCGGTTCACGAGACTTGAGTCATGGGGTTTTATATTCATTGCTTAGCGGCTCTAATTTTTATTTTTATTTTACGCGTACAAGCTCTTTATGCGGTAAGGGCACTTCGGTCCCACTAATCCCCTTAATTAACTTGGTCAAACGATGAGGAAGGACATAGACAATTACATGGCCAAACACTATATTCTAGTGTAAGACTAAGTGAAAAGAAAATAGGACCTAATCTAAGAATATGGTTTTCTCAATATACGAATAGTATGCTAGACATTTGATTTTACTTAAACCAATCATTGATAAGATATGTATAAAGAAAAATCCAAATATTACTCCCATTAAATAGTAGAATTTCTATTATTTAATTACATCTCTTGGGTTTAATTAATTATCTTATAAATTATTAACTTCAACTATAACTACAATCTAATGTGCATTTTCACTCCATGAATTCATTATTATTAAAACCTCCTGTATAGTCGGACTAAGTTTAAACAAACCTCATGAACATCCCATGACTTATACTCATCCTATTTAATTTATGGGTGTATTTTATAGATTCCCCCGTAAACAAAGCACGATCAATTTAACATTCAATTTAATAAGTTAACATAGCTTCCCCTGCCGACTGTCTCAAACTTATAATAAGTAGCTCTCAAGAGAATTTCAAATAAATAAGATTTTTAAAATAATATGATAGTATCTCATCTTCGAAAGCTTTTGACAAAAAAAATAAAAATCGACTTAGTGACATATTTAACTTGGGATGCAATAAACACCATTTTATATATTCATCCTCTTTTTTTTTTTGACCTATGTATACTCTAACCTAGGCCTCTAGTGGCCCAGTTGCTCGGGTGCCCATGATGTACCCCTCCGCAACTTCTTTAGCTTAGTTCATGCTAAACAAAACGTTAAGACTCAACATCTCCTCTCATGATACCCTAACACGTGCGGCACTTGCAACCGTTGATCAAAACACAATCCAAGGGTCCAAAATTCCCCACCCAACTCAAACATTTCCACCATTTGCAGCGAGATATTACCCACACTCTCCTAACACCTTCCTTCCTTCCTTCCTTCCTCTGTCCGCCCTCCATCCTTCCATCCATCAATCAATCATATTCTAGACCGAGGTCGTCGTCGGTCGGTCGCCCCTCCCCCAAATCTTGCCGATCTGCCCCGCCGACGCCGATCCAACTCCGGCGAAACCCCGGCGGCTATGCGGCCGGCGGACGGATGAAGGATGCCGGAACTGCGTAGCGCTGTGCGGAGGAACCGTGCGCAGCAGCAGCAGGGCCAGGGGGAGGGGAGCAGGCGGTGGTGGGGGTGCAGAGGAATCGGCGGCGGCGAGGGGCAGCGGCGGCGGCGGCGAAGGAGTTGGTGAATCAGGGGGTGGATGAGAAGGGGGCTGTGAGGGGGACGGAGCCGGAGCTGCGGGAGGAGGTCGCGGATAGGAAGATGGACGAGTACGACAGCGGCGGGAAGAGTGTGGACAAGGTCGCCGCGGCCGAGGACGAGGGTAGCACCGCTCCACTTCCTGAAAAGGTGATAACTTTTTTTTTGGGAGTTTTCGGAGGAACATCGAATTTGTCCTTTCGGTGCGGGTTCAACCGGATGGAAATTTGCAGAGTTTAATCTTGTGCACAATATTTCTTCTCGTTATTTCTTAATCTGACATAAACGTGTTCTTTTTCTTTTGTTTGTGTGATACTGTCATCTGATCGGAACATGAACAAGTAGAGATATTCATGAAGGATGTAGAGGGATTTTTTCGATAACGTAAATTGTTTGAAACATAAATGATTAGTGACATTCTTGGAGGATTTTTTAGGTTTTACAACATTTTTAGGGAGTTTAATAGGGCGTTTAATCTTGTGTACAGTTGTTCTTTGTTTATGTCTGGTAGAAATGCAATTTTTTTATTGCTACTGTAAAATATGTGGAACATGACGGAGTAGAGAGATTCTTGAGGGTTTTTTAGGGTTTACGGGTTCATAAATGTTGCAGGTACAAGTTGGAGGTTCGCCAATGTACCGCATTGAAAGGAAGTTGGGGAAAGGAGGGTTTGGGCAAGTGTATGTTGGAAGGCGTGTTTCGCCTCCCCTGGTGGGATCGATAGGGCATCTGGTCCTGGTGCCATGGAGGTATTGATTTTGTTTTCAATTTCTTGTAAATTGGTTGTGGAAATTGTTCTTGTACTATGTGATGTGAGTTTTGTTTGTGCACTTTAGGTTGCTTTGAAATTTGAGCATAGAAGCAGCAAAGGTTGCAATTATGGGCCTCCTTATGAGTGGCAAGTGTATAAGTAAGTAATTTTCAATCCTCTAATTCTGCAGTATTGCTTTTTTTTTTGGTAAGTGATGTGGTATGTTTTCAGGCATGTCCTATGGATGTTTTTGTGGTAACTTGAAGTCTTATTTTTATGGTTTCCTTTTCTTTATTTCTGTCAGCACTCTTGGTGGAAGTCATGGCGTGCCAAAAGTTCACTACAAAGGCCGCCAAGGGGACTACTACGTGATGGTAATCCTGAGTTCATGCCACGTGCCATCTTCATATGTTTTTAGTTTTCACTTTGATTATAAAATTGATATTTCTGTTGTAGGTTATGGACATGTTGGGCCCAAGCTTGTGGGATGTATGGAATAATAACTCTCATTCGTAAGATTCTTCATCCATAAGTTCTCTTTTTTTATATTTTTTGTTAACTAAAGCATAGGTGTGGCCGTTGCAAGGTAGAAAGGCGGTGGGGAGTTTACTACGTATTTTTCTGTTTTGGAGGATTCCGTGTACAAAAACTGCCCTAATTTTTGTTTCATATTTTCACAGGATGTCTGTTGAGATGGTTGCATGCATTGCTATTGAAGCAATATCCATACTCGAAAAAATGCATTCAAAAGGGTTGGTGTTTGGTTGTTGATAGGGTATCTATTTTATATGATGATTTTATGCCTGACAAAAATCGTGTATGCTGTTTTGCAGTTATGTGCATGGTGATGTAAAGCCTGAGAATTTCTTACTTGGCCCTCCGGGAACTCCAGACGAGAAGAAATTATTTCTTGTTGATCTGGGATTAGGTAGAATATGGAATAGTTTCTTTCAATTTTCATTAAAGCAATTTTTTTCTTTATTGATTCCTTAGTTCTTTTCTTATTACTTTCCATTTTTCAATATTAGCTACAAAATGGCGTGATACTTCAACTCAACAGCATGTTGAATACGACCAACGCCCAGATGTTTTCAGGTATATCAATGAGTATCTTATGTATAGTTCCTTGTTGTACCCGATTATTTACTTGAGGAATGATCTTTCTACAGGGGAACTGTTCGTTATGCAAGTGTGCATGCTCACCTTGGAAGAACTGGTAGCAGAAGAGATGATTTAGAATCTCTTGCTTATACGCTAATATTTCTTCTACGTGGACGTCTTCCTTGGCAAGGATATCAGGTAAAGTACTTGGATAATGTCTCTTATAATTACTCAATTATATAGTATAACTCAAAACTAATTGCTTAACATTTTATCATTCTAGGGGGAGAATAAGGGCTTTTTGGTATGCAAAAAGAAAATGGCTACATCTCCGGAGAGTCTCTGTTGTTTTTGCCCTCTTCCATTTAGGCACTTTGTTGAATATGTGGTTAACCTCAAATTTGATGAGGAACCTAACTATGCTAAATACATCAATCTATTTGATGGAATAGTGGGCCCAAATCCAGATATACGGCCAATCAACACCGATGGTGCCCAGAAGGTTCCTCTTTTGTCATTATTTTCTCTGCATAGTTTTATTTATAGAATTTTATTTTATTTCTTGTCAACGTGACCTGATGTTTATTCTTCTATGGTATGAAGCTTATGTATCAGGTTGGTCATAAGCGAGGGCGATTGACCATGGAGGAAGAGGATGATGAACAACCTAAGAAAAAGGTCAGAATGGGAATGCCTGCAACCCAATGGATCAGTGTTTATAATGCTAGAAGACCTATGAAGCAGAGGTAGTATTATGTGGGATTTGATTTGGTAAATTTTATGAAATTTTAACAAGATACTGAATCTATTTCCAATTTTTTTCGGTTTTTAGGTACCACTATAATGTTGCAGATGCGAGACTTGCCCAGCACATTGACAAAGGAAATGAAGATGGGCTTTTCATCAGCAGTGTGGCTTCATGTACTAATTTATGGGCTCTTATCATGGATGCTGGCACTGGTTTTATGGCTCAAGTTTACGAGCTTTCTCCCTATTTTCTTCATAAAGTAAGAGTGCTCAGTTCTAATTGTATAGCTTATAAAACAGTGTTACTTATGGATACATGTCAGTATTTGGAAGTTTATTATACCTTTATAGGAAGATAAACCTTTTTTTTGGTACTCCTAGGAATGGATTATGGAGCAGTGGGAGAAAAATTACTATATCAGTGCAATTGCAGGAGCTAGTAATGGCAGCTCATTAGTGGTTATGTCAAAAGGTTGACATTATTTTCAGTTATATACCTTTCTTTCTTCTTCCTTGCTATGCTCTTTACCTACGGAACTTTCAATGTCTATAAATGCAGGTACGCAGTATGCTCAGCAGTCTTATAAAGTTAGTGATTCATTCCCTTTTAAATGGATCAACAAAAAATGGAGAGAGGGCTTCTTTGTTACTTCCATGGCAACGGCAGGCAGCAGATGGGCTGTGGTTATGTCTCGCAATGCTGGCTTCTCAGATCAGGTATTGTTGAGATAGTCATTTATTATTGGTTGGCAGAGCAAATTCATGATTTTTGTGTACTGTGTAGGTGGTAGAACTTGACTTTCTATATCCAAGTGAGGGCATTCACCGTCGGTGGGACAATGGTTACAGAATAACAGCAACTGCGGCAACCTGGGACCAAGCTGCTTTTGTTTTAAGTGTGCCTAGAAGAAAGCCGGCAGATGAAACACAAGAAACACTACGAACTTCTGCTTTCCCTAGTCAACATGTCAAGGTAGATACTAATGTTTATGGAGTTTGCGTTTTGTTAACCTCTTTTTTCACTGTCTAATAATTTAATTTTCGTGCAGGAGAAATGGGCTAAAAATTTGTATATTGCATCAGTTTGCTACGGGCGTACAGTTTCCTGATTTCCACCTGCCTGTTTTAAGAGATAATTTGGAGGCTTGTGCAGGGAACTTTATGGATTTTGGTGTGCAACCAAGCTGTCTGTTTTGAACTGGTGACTGGGATATGCTCTAAATCCTTATTTTACAAGCTGAATTGACTAAAACAGTGGTGCTCACCGTTTGCATACCTGCTGACTTCTGACTATAAAGTGTCAAAGTTTGTTGTGATGATTCATAGAAATATGGATATAAGGCAAAGCAGTGGTATTCTCCATGGGTTTGTAATCTTGAATAAGTCATTTTATGTAATTGAAGCATGGTTATTATTATTTGCTCAAATTTTCTTGGCTGTTTGATGGAGTATAGTCTACTGGATAGATCTGTTTGTGGATAACTGTTATGATTCTAGGTTGTTCAGGTTTGTACTCAGTTGCTGGATTTATCTATAAATTTACTCTAGGTACGTAGCAAAGAGTCTATGTGTGATTTATTTGGCCCATTGTTTTCTTCTATTCATTTGAAACCTTCTGTTTGTATTCTAATTTGGGTTCATTTTGGTATGATGACATTTAAATTTAAGTAAACGTTTCAAATGGCTAATTTTCTATATAGAATATTTGATAAGTTACTATTTGGAAATTATTGAAGTGAATCTTGTTATATTATTAGCCAATAGAAATGTATTTAGGTATTTAAAAATGACCTTTATGTGAAAGTGTTAAAAGGGGCGAAAGGAAGAACTGAATCTTCATCTCTGGACCTGGTGGATGGGCAAAAGCTGAATATTATGGGAAACTTATATTATTTTGTCATATTAGACGTGTTAATAGTTTAGGAAGATGCTTTGTGGGTGTTTTACTTCATTATTTTTCATATCTGCCCGTATGTTTTCTTCTTATGGTGATTATGGCATCCAAAAAGTTATATTTCTTTTCCCTGTTCGATCATGTTTTGGAGGTAGAAATCAACCTGAGTTTTGGTTATGGCAGGTATGTCAATTTGTAATTTATCTTCACAACTTGTGTGTGGCTGGTTATTAAACCATAATTGTTTTTAGTGCTTTCTGCAGGACTTGGTGGTTTGTGTTGATCATGGTCCACCATTTGTAAGGAGTTGAAGTAAAAGAACATACCTCAATTTTAGTGCTCTGGCAAGTAGATGTGTTGGTGATGTTCATCGCCCCCATGGCCTTGTTGTTTCCTACTTTGTTTCATCTGTTGAAGTGGACATATGCCCTGTTTGGATCCTTGGAAGTGTTCGCATAACGAACATGCCATATTGTTATTGGCGTAGTCCATGGATACTTGCTCTCTGCGGCAATGAGGGTATATGGCTATACTTCAACACAGGATGCTGTTCGATGTGGTATTTGACTTTGAATTCTCTTTGATTTTTAACATGGCTTTTGTGTTTGTTTATGAATGGTTTGGATAGAAGGGAAAGCTGGGTTGAATTCCCGTCATATTGGCGTTGAACAGTCCTGTTTACATGCTTACTGCTTGAGTATGATTCTGGGCATTTGCTTTAATTTTTGGATGTGGTTGCGTAATGTTGGGAAGTTGAACTGAAAGGGGAAGGGGGACGTAAAATGTGCTGGATTCAAGTATACATTGATTTTTGCTTGTGCTCTACGATATTAGACGCTGTTATTCAACATTTTGCGTTGTTTATGGCATATGTTGTGTATTTCTGGTTCTATGCAAACAGATGCTTCTGGAGGTGCGGCCCTCTGTTGGCCATGAAAGGTTTGGTATCGCCGCATAAATTCTGGCATTTCTGCAGTTTCCGGAGGTCACGGTGATGAGAAGCTTCTTATGGAAGTTTTTAATAATTTTTAGAGATCTTAAGAGGTGTTTATGAAGTTATACTTGATTTTATTACCCTTTTAAGAAGTGATTACCTCAAATCTCCAAAATCTATTGAAAACATCTCTAGGAATTATCTTAGCCAATTTTAAAGTGCGCATATTTCTATATGTTTTATTATTTGTAAGACAGCGTCTTGTTTGTAGTTCAACTTTCCGACTGCTCGTGGTTAAAAAGGAGAACTATGAGACTAGCAAATCAGGTTACGAAATACTTTGAGTTTCGTGTTCCTTTTGCACCTATGGGTTAGTTTTAGAAACCAAAATGCATAAAGGTGGGAGCAATTTCTGCCTGGACGCTTCTAAATCGGTTTAAGGAGGCCCTGAATTGGACCGATTTATAGGAAATTAAACAGGAATTGGTTTGTTTAAATTTGTTCAAATTATAAGAAATTAGACAAGAGTTAGTTTATTTAAATTGGTTTTATTTAAATCGGTTTAAATTGGTTTTAGTCAATAATTTGACTAACTACTAACATAAATATATAAAATAAAATATTTGAGGGCAAATAAGAGAAATATTGGTTCTTTGGGCAAAGGCAAAGTTGGAATAGATACTGATATTGCAAATGTAATTGAAATAGGTAATTCATAACCACTATAAGTTACTAAATATTACGATTGAACAGTCAATTGACATAAAAATGTAATACATAGTGTCATACACAAAATATTAAATATGCACGAACAAATTAATATTAAAAACATAAATTTACAAGCATGTACTATGAAATTAATTTTAAAAATTTGCCCAAAAAATTAAGGCACAAGTGAGTCTTACTATTTCACCTAAAAGGCTAAAATCAGTGGAGTGAAGAACTTCCCTTGCATTAAGATTTAGTCCTTCAATTAATTTTTAGTCAACAATTACATGTTTGTTGCCATTGGAAACAACATTAGTGATTGTCTTCGTTAAAATGGGAATCGCCATCTTGTTATTGTTATTTGTGTTACACTGGCCGTTGCTTTCTACCAAAGTAATTAGGATTGGAAAATCCTACAATAAATAAGGTAAAAAGCATAAGAAAAAATACTCCAAACACAAAATATTTCTAGGAATTTTATTATTTCCATTCATCACAGTATAACTATTCAAAGTAATTTAATTAAAAAATAAATAATTGGCTTTTTTTTGAATTTTACTGCTTAGTTTGCTGATGACAGAGGCAATTGATTGGCAAATAGCGACAACTATTTAAGGGAAAGGTCGAGGGCAAACGGCACTGATTACCCATCGAGGGCAAACAACGACGACTTCCAAAGAAAGAGTCGAGAGCAAATGACGGTGAATTCCCAAAGGAGGGGCGAGGACAACCGGTGGTGACTACCCTAGGGAGGGGCCAGCGCAAATGGCACCGACTACCCAAGGCATTTTGGGTTTATAAAATTTTGATTTCTCTTTTACCCATGCTTAATAGATTTATTTATTAACATATTTAAGGATATTTTTATCATTTACCTATGAAAACTGATTTTCAACGATTAAAAACGATTTTATATTGGTTGTGAATTGGGTTAAAATTGGGCTGAATTAGCCGATTGAATGACCATTTTTAAAGCTACTTAATTCACCTTTTTCTTTTACGGAAAGGGACCTTTCACTCGTAATTGACCGATTTTTATAATTATGGCCCTGACTAAATTAACCATTCAATTGTTGGTTCAGAAATTATTGGTTTGGTTCGGTTTTTAAAAAAATTGGTTTGATTTGGTTCTTATCTTGGGTAATCGAATTCGAAATAAGAAATTCAAGATCGGTACAAAATTATTGAATTATGACTATGATAGTTAAATTATTGAATTATTATCACAGTTATAATTAATTTTAATATAGGTTTAATAATTTTGGTTTTAAATAAATTGAATCGAACTGAACTAAAATATTTTGGATGGTCAGATGCGGTTGGGATGGAAATTGGGCTGTCGATGGAGAGTTCACAAATTCGGTTCCATTTGATTCCAACTTAACGCTCAGTGCTGGGCATAGTCATCGGTCTTTATATTTTGTGTTTGTTTTAGGGATTTGGGCTTCGGGAAAATTTAATCATACTTTTTCCCTTTCCTGATCCCGTCTGCTTTCTTCTTTAAAGTGTTTGGTGATAAATCAAAATCTAAAGTCTCAATGTCTGATCATACTTCGGGTTGGAATTAAAATGTTTTTTATTAAAAAAGATTATGTCAGGCTTCTCAACGTCTCTGACCCCTCCTTCGTTCTTCTTTTATATATATTGGGTATTGAAAACCAAAGCTCAAAGCGTTAGTGTTTTGGGATGAGTGCTTAGGGTAGCTACGTTGCTTTCTGGTTTATTGTTCTGGTCTCGTTAGCGTTCTCCGAATACGGGATGTTTTTCCCCTCCTTAAATTATTGTTAAAATTAACTTTCAATAAAAATTTAGTTAAAAATTGAAACTTGCTGGTTGGTTTGATGGTGTTATACCTGGTTCGACAGGATTCATGAATGAAGTGAATTGTTGCTCATGTTATCTCGACTACGCAGACATTTATTTAGTCTTTCATTTTTATTTTAATGGTATCACGATAATGCGCATGTGTTTGCTGGGATTTTGTCTTTGTTATTCGTCTTCTTTTCTTCTTTTTTGCTTTTTTGAACTTTGTTATTTCCGGTCATATTGGGCTTGGGGGTTTTACGCTTATTTTGCATGGTTTTGGAGCTTAATTATTAAGCATGAGCCAGCAGCAGCCTTACCTGTCCCTGAGACAGGAAGCAATTGATTGGTGTTCGTAAACTTCAAAAAACAAAAACAAAAAAAATGCAACAAAGCTTAAATGGCTTATTTTGATTCTAAGTATTATATTTTGTATAAAAATTATTACATTTGAAACTCAATTTCTAGGAGAACGAAAAGAATTTTGGGCGTCTGCCGGGAACGAGGAGAAAGTTTGGTACAACCAGAGTAAATATTAAAAATAAAATCGGTGGGCACTTGAGAACTGGTTGAATCGGACTCTCGCAGCTAGATCTGGATAGCATTATGGTTGGATTTGGCCAAAGCGGTCAGATCAGACTTTTCCATTTAGATTTGGTTTGTCTCTCGTTTGGAATCAGTAGTGGGGGATTGGCCTTTCCCGATTGATTGTATTTTGTTGGTAAATAAAGATAGATTATTATAATCTATTAACCTTAAAAAATTTTGTTCCTAAAATTTTTATGTTACTTATAGTTAAGCCTTAACTTACATTTTTCTTGGCCTATATGGCTAGAGCCTAGTGTAGATCTCTCGTCTATTCCACGATATAATACAAAATTATATTATTTTTTATACTATTTATTACAATTTAATTCAAAGTATAAATTAATAGACTTAAATCATTATTTTAAAAATAATTAATTGAAATTAAAAATTATAATTTATTCTTACTAATAAACCGAGTTTTAGTAGTCCTTACTTATTATACATATTTAATATTTAAGGATTATTACTAATACTATATGTATTTAAATGGCTTCAATGCCTTACTTAATTGGATAGTTCCACCTCCTGCAAAAGCCCAAAACGGTTATTAAATACATATTATCTCAATTGTAAAATAATTTAACATCTCAGTCAAGTGACCTAGATTTGGTCTGCGTTAGGTGCAAAGACACCAGAGCGGTGGGAACCAAAATTTAAGTCTTTTTGAAGATAATACACATTTATTTTTCTTTTCTTGATATCATTTACATTAATAAAAATATTTTTACTTTTTTTCAGTAAAATGCTCAAAAAACTAAGATAGTGCATGCCGCATCAAACCTGTCAAGCGAATAAAGAAAAAGCAAAGCACATCGAGTGCAGAGTTTGGGAGCCTCAAAATGCGACATTATGATGCTCGTTCACTTTCATGCCGGCCTTTCTTTTTCACTGAGAACATAAAAAATCTTTTCAAATTTTTGTGCATGATATGCTGTTATATATAAAAATGTGAGAAAATAATAATTTGTTGTTGAAATTTACAAGGCCTTAGAGCTAGCGCTGGTTGATGTTAGCCGCAGCAGAAATGGTAAAAGGAAAGTGTAAAATGGTAGAGAAGGGTGATGCAGATTCCCAGGACAAGCTGTTGGTGGAGAGACAGAGTCTTGTCACACACATCATGATGAGTAGCAGCGAGCGTAGTCTCAGAAGTATCGGAGTTGTGTTGGAGGGGAGAAAACATGAAAGACATGGTTATGGATTGGGAGCCGTCGCCACGGAATACTGGTCTCCCAACTGCATGCTTGTATAGCCCATCCGTCCATTCCTGCGTGGTAAATAAAACATGGTTCATATATGATTCATAAACACGAATCATTGAATTATAAACTTATCTTAAATAACAAAATAGCAAATAGAAATTTTTTGAACAAATTTAAAGATGTGAAATTGCCCTTATTTTTGGTTATTTTTCGTCGTGGTTAAGCTCTTTATTCATGAAGAGGATTTTTTTGATGACTAGTAAATCCACAAAAATTAGTGACTACCATTTTTTCAAGGGATGCTATTGCCCTCCAAAAATGTATTCAGCATGATAAATTAACAAGTACGTAACGTTATGGTTTCGGTGGAGAACACATTTTGACTTATCAAAGTAAAGAAAGGTCAACCATGTTAATGTAACCATGCATGTACTTTAACTGTAAAGAAAATCAACTTAAATTTGCTCGATGTTTTTCTTTTTAATGGAATTTTCACACTTGGATGGGAAACTCTTCCAACAAAAATCTTCCAAGGATGTTATGTTTTCACAGGAAATGAAGGCAATTATATTTACCCATTTTAAAGTAAGAATAGTGGCCATTGATCCTATAAGATCTATGCAACTATAAATGATAGAATTTTTATGACTCAGATTTCGGATAAGCATTTAGGGTTTTATGAAGTTGGGTTGGCAGAACCAATCAAACCGAAATAATTAATTGATGTTCAGCTATCAAAGTTCGTAACTAGACCCAACTGAATTACTAGTCATAGTTGGATCATACTAAATCGAAATATTTAGGTTTAGTTTAATTCTTTCATTACTAATTAGGCAACCAAATTTTTTTACAAATTATTTTAAAATAGGATTATATAATTATCTAATCAATCTTTGGCAAGCATAATCATATAAAATATTATTCTATAAATATATTATGATGTTAAATATTTTAAAATTCATCCTAAAAGTAAAATAACTTCATAATAATCTACATAAAACATAGATTTTGGATTCATTTTTAAAAATTTGGTTCTTCAATTTTATTTCAATTTACTTCGGTTCAGAACAAAAATTTGACACCTATTAAAAACTTCATTTTTGGTATGCCAAAAAAACAAACCAAATTAGTTAACAACCAAATCAAATTTATAATTTAGTTAGCTTCAATTTTGATTTTTAATTTTGACTGGGCTTTGGTAATGCCCAAGGGCAATGCTTACATAGAGAAGCCATGTGTCCCCACCGTCGATAACCCCAACCATCGCAGGTGGGGACTTACGGCATCCCTCTTGGGGAGCGAAATTTTTTTCAATTTTCATTTGATCATGCGTACCTTAACCAGCAATATTAAAAAAAATTAAATTAACTATCCATTAGAAAAAATTAATTACTTGCCTGCAATTGGTCTCCAAAAGTGACAATAAGAGCATGTGGGGCCGGAGAGAAGGAGACCCATCCCACCCGGGAAGAGTATACGTGGAAGTTGGAAGCGGACCCACAGAAATGGATGCACAGGGCGTGCGGGTAGTCGGACCTTCTGATCAGCATTCTGATCACGTCCGACTTGAGCGAGCTCAATTCCGTGTCAACGTCCGCGTCCCCACCGTGTTTGCACACACATAGAACCGGTGCCGCCCCCTCTTCGTGCCCTCTACTTCTCATCTCCCCCTCCAAACTCCTCTCCACTCCTGCTATTATTTCACTGGCCACCTTCCCTACTTCTCCCCACAGGCTTTGAGTTATTTGGCTACAACATAAACATATTCATGCACCCAACATATATTACAACATGCTATAAATATTGTACATGCCTATATATATATACTGTAAAATGTAAGATAGAAAATAATTAGAAATAATTCGGGGAAAAAAATATAGAGTGAGTCTTCTATTGTTACCTGTTATGTACTCTTATTAATAAAAGGCAGTTAAGAAATGTTATGTCGTGAGTAAAAGTAGGACATATAATGGTTAATTGAAATACGATAAAATGAAAATAAAAAATTTAAATTATTATGATTTATTATTACATTTAATTAGAATTGGCTAGGCCACAATATCTTGCCACCTAGTTCTGCTTAACCGTGTTTGAAGACTCTAGCTTACGTGAATTTAGATGGTTTAATCACTTAATTAGAAAGAAAAATATTTAATATTTACCCTTAACAATTTTATTTTTAAGTAATTTTTTATAGAATGATTTAACTACTTGTCTCAATATTTCAAGTTAATAGAAAAGGAAACGGTATACTATTTACTTAAACAATTCAACTAATTTTAAATATAATTCACTTCAATTAAATATCACTATTTCAATTTACGAAATAATCTATAGAATACAACTAAAATGAAAGAATTCAAAATATATCACTAACCGACCTAGAACAGATCATTCTATAAAAATTATTTTAAAAAGATTCACTATGTTTCCCTAACCAAATTAAAACTAAGTAAATAATGTGGAGATTCCCTTTATTTATAACTAATGCTTTCAAATTTTCATTTTTTTGTCATCTCATTATCATTAATGTTTTCTAATACTGCCCCCAACATTGCACAAGTATTCAACTAATAGTATAATAAAATTGATGAAGTCCAATGTATATATAGTTTGGAAGGTATTAAAGATTTAAAACACAAGTTGTTTTTACCTAAACATCCAAAACTGGTTTGGCCATATCACCTCCATCACCTTCTTGAGAGCTTCCTCATCCTCGCGAAGTCTGCACCAGTAGAACTCTTCGCTTGCTTCTTCCTCATCCTCTTCCTCTTCGTCTACGAATATCGTCTCAAACCCATATCGTCTTTCCGGCGATCTCTGCACCATTGCCTTATCTTCGGCAGGTATTCGAAAAATTTCCGAAGCAGCATTTGCGACGGAAAGGATGAGGTGGTCGGAAATCCCATGGTTCACTAGTTGGAAGCAGCCGAATCCGGCCGCCGCCTCGAGAGCCTTCGTCGCCGACGAATGGCCACTTTCGTGTGGAGAAGCGAAACTTCGAACGTCAATCTTGGGGGGTCTACGACGGGGATTTCGCTTGGGAATATACGATCTGGCAATATGAGTTCGGGGAGGTTAAAGGAGTGATCAAGAAAGTGGGTGAGTTCGTCGTCTTCGCTATCGTCGTCTGGCCTATAGCTGCGGCCATGACCAGCGATCGGAGAAGGTGGTGGTGCTCGGAATAGCGGCGGTTCGTGGACTGGGGAGGTTGCCATTATTGATCGGTGAAACCTGCAAAACGATTGGAATTAATAGAGAAAATAAGTAGCAGAGATATGAGTGAATTCATGAATTAGACAAAATCATAATTAGCACTGCTATGAATGCTGGAGACATCTTGACGTTGCTCTTTCATGATGGCTTTCCTTTTCATCATAGACTCTACCTCTTTTGCTTTTTCATTTTGCTTTTATGCTCTCTTTTCTGTAGTTCTTTGTTAGTTTAATTACTGGATTTCTTTATCCTACTTACTGGATTCCCTGGGCTGTACTATTTCAATTGCTGCTCTTGCATATAAATATAACTTTTTTATCAAAAAAATTGAAGAAAACAATAAGTACAGAACTGTATCAAAAGTTGTTCTCGCTTAAATACCGGGACAGCTTCAACTATTCTTCCTAAAATTCCGGAACAAATATATCCCCGGGTATGGAGCTAGGCTGCTAGCTTCTGTAATGGGATCCCGACCAAAAACCGTGAACCATGCCTTAAGTAGCCAGTAAACTGGTTAAGGATACTATGCTAGAGGTTGTGTGACAGGCGACTTGATAAATTTTAATCTTAAATATAAATTTTTGTTGAATAATATGATATATTATAATACTTTAATATTTTAGATATAAAATTTAATTAATTTTAATATAGATCCTAATTGAACAAGAAAACGTACTATAATAATTTATTTTTTTAATTAGTTTTTTTCAAGACAAGGCAAGTAAACTAAATTATATTTATATAAAATTAAAATTTTAAGTTGATCGGGTTTGACCCCATGGCCCCATTGGTGGGAGGTATTATTATTATTATTTTATTATAAAAGGTTAAAAATTGAGATTACTCAAATTTGACATGTGACCTTTTGCAGGTGGGGGGTATTTTTGTTATTATTATTTTATTATAATTTAATTGGTTGAATCTCTTACTTTTAATCTTGTACTAATATTGAGTTCCCTGTTTATTATAAGTGTACATTAAGGATGTCGTTGTAGGGTTTGGCGGGTTCGTAGACTCAAACCTAACCCTTAACCCGATTTAATAAAGTCAATCCGAATTGATAATAATTAATATATTATATATAAATTACAAAAAAATTCAAATATTTACTACAAATTATTTTTATTTATAATAAAATATAAAATATTTTAGAATATATTTTATAAATAATTAAAATTATATAGAGAAAAGTCAAAATTTATTAAAAAAATTTTTTTGCGTTCAAGCTCTTAGGATAAGGTTATTTAAACAATTCGAATATAAATCGTATACTAATAAAGACTCGAATCTTTAAACCTAAACCAGATATAATTGGACTCAAACTAAATATTTTTTAGTTGGGGTCAAATCAAATGCCCAAGTTACCTAGATCTAGATCTGTTAACAAAACTGGTTAAGGATGTATGAATTGGATGATGGGTGGGTGGTTTAAATCCCAAGGTAGGAGAAGAATGGTAATTTGTAGTGTGCTGGTAGATGGGGGAGTATATGTGGGGTGGGCGCATTAATCTAGAACTAGAACAAGGAGGAGGAGCATGAGCAATAGCATGGGCGGCCAGCGGGGTTCAAGAGCTTAACCGCCCACACTTCCAGATCTTCAAGAACCCTCCACGCTGAGGCACCGGGTGCCCGGGCACTCATGGCATGGGGATTTCACCATTTTTCAAGAACACTACCAATTGTTTGCCTCTGGCCGTAAAGCTGTTCCGTATGCCGTTCACAGTTTAAGCTGCATCTCCCACATATTATGATGCATAGTGAATGGCAAATAATGGTGGAGCATCTAAATATAGGAGGCGTCAATCCTAAGCTTTAAGCTTTTTTCGATCACTTTATATATATATATATATATATATATATATATATATATATATATATATATATATATATATTTTACGTCTTTATTTATTATAACTTAACTTGGCACATAGCTAGAGAGGGGTTCTCTAAAGGTTTTTGTGAGAAAAGGGTTTTTTTTAATTGTGAGAGATTTAAGGAGCTATTGAATTGCGCTAATAATTCAGAGATCGAAGGAAAAGAGAGAAAATTCGTAATTGTTTTCATTTCTTCGTAATGAAAATTTTACTCCCCTTGATGGAGTGTGGTATTTGTCAACCACGGTAATTCTTATTCTCTTTGTATTTTATTATTCTATATCATTATTTTTGTCACCTTGACTCAATTCCGCTATGGTGTGCTAATTAGGGAAGGCCCATAATCCTAAATATTGTATCTAGAGCTTAGTTACTATGGGAAATGATAAGATAAAGTTCAAGATAGAAAGCTTTAATGGCAAAGACGTGAAACTTATTGGATGCATTATCAACACGGTGAGTACCATAAGAATTAGAAGGATATTTTGGTAGATAAATAATTATTGAATGCACTATTAATGAAACCTCCAAATATGATGGTGACTGATTGGAATAAACTCCAAGAGAAGACGGTGAGTACCATAAGACCATGTTTCGCTCTCCGTAAAGTTATATTTTACTGATTACGTGATGGGCATGAAGAAAACTTCTAGATTATACTCAAAGCTGAAAATACATAATAAATAATTTGTATAACAAGTGTTTTTTCAAGTAACACTCGTACGGGCTCAAGCTTGGTGATAGAGGGGATCTTATCACACATATTAGCGAGTTTGATAATTTTCGTGTGCAGTTATTAACCCAAAAGTGAAGATAGAAAGGAGGAGAAAGCAATTTTGTTTTTTATATCTTTGCCTAATTCTTATAATCATTTGATGACTTGACTTGGGGGGAAAAAACCAATGCAATCTTCATGGGAGATCCACAACTATGGTCGACTGGGGTTATTAAAGATTTGATTCTTCAGTTGAGGGAGACACTATGGGCTGATGGAGTAGGTCTTAGCCGGGTTGCACGAATCGGCCGATTCCGAGTGGAATCGGCCGATTTAAATCGGATCGGCGTCGCGCCGATCCGATTTCGGGGCCGAATCGGTTGGCCCCGAATCGGTCTCGGAATCGGCCGATTTCGATCCGATTTAACTCGGAATCGGAATCGGCCGATTTAAATCGGAATCGGTTTTTTAGTAAATTACTAAAATACCCTAGGTATGATTTTTATTAAATTATTTAAGCATGGGTAAAATGGTAATTTGGATTTTAAAAACCTAAAATCAGCCCTTCTCGCCCCGCTTCCGCCGTCGCTCACGCTCGCCGCCCTCCGCCGCGCTTCCGCCGTCCGACCTCAGCTCCGCCCGACCTTCCGACCACGCCACCGCCGTCCGACCTCAGCTCCGCCCGACCTGCTGTGCGTGTCGCTCAGTGCGACGCTCCGCCCGATCGGAACTCGGCTCCGCCCTCCGCCGCGCTTCCGCCGTCCGACCTCAGCTCCGCCCGACCTGCTGTGGAGCGCAAAGGCGACGTTCGGTGGAATCGGCGGCCGCCCTCCGCCGCACTTCCGACCGTCCGACACTAACCGCCCGACCTTCCAACCACGCCACCGCCCTCGCAACTCTGCCTCCGACGACTGGCCGGCCGACAGCACTGCAGAGTGTGCTTGGAGCGCAAAGGCGAGGAGTTCGTAATCGCGGCCGAACGAAAATTTGGGTAAATTTGGATTTTTTTATTGAAATTGAATGTTGTGATGTGCAAATTGTTATCTATGATGTGCTAATTGATTAATATGATGTTTGAATTGCTGATGTTGGGATTTTGTTAACTTAATTGTGCGTGCTGCAAATTGTGATGTGCGAATATGTGCTATGTGCAAATTGTGATGTGCAAATTGTGATGTGCGAATATAGCTTGGAAGTCTTGAAAATTTGCTTGGTAGTGGTCCGATTGATGATGAATTTTTTGGTGTGCTGCTGTTGATATGCTAGGGTTTTTAGGAACTGTAATTGACGGTTTTTGCAGTTAATTGTCTTTGCCTTGGTGTTCAGTTTGTTGTCTTTATGAATGGGATACCATTTGATTGAAAATCTGCTTGGTAGTGGTCGGATTGATGGTAGTTGTAGGATCTCCGAGAGTTCTCTCTTTGGCTGCAAATTTAACTACAGAGTCATTTGAAGTTATCAAAATTTCGAGATATTAGTCACAGGGAAGATGGATTTTGGATGGGAATATGGCACACCACTTGATGCATCTAAGAAGCAAGTCATCTGTAACTTTTGCGGAAAAACCATAAGTGGAGGGGTATATCGCTTCAAGCAACATATTGCTGGACTCAAAGGAAATGTTGCTGCTTGTAAGAAAGTTCCTGAAGCAGATGCACAAAAAATGAAAGATTATTTCAAAGGTGTGGAAAAGGCCAAGAAAGAAAAACAAAGGATTAGAGAAGAAATAGGGTCATATGGTTTGAATGACTCAGATATGGAAGAGATGGAAGTTCGGGAGCAAAGTGTTGGGTGCTCTAAGTCAACTACGAAGAGGAAGGCACCTATTTTTGAAAGTGAAAAGAAGAATACATCGGGTCAAATGAGATTTTCTACGGCAATAGAAAAGAAAGCAAAAGAGCACTTCCACACAGCCATTGCTCGATTCTTCTATCACTGTGCCATTCCTTTCCATGTTGTAGACTCGCCTTACTTTCAGAAAATGATTGATGTGGCAGGTAAATATGGTAATCAAGGGATCAAACCTCCGGGCAGAAATTCTTTGTCAGGCAATCTTCTTACTGCTGAAGTGGCTTCCATAAATGCTAGTTTAGAGGATATAAAAATATCTTGGAAGACAACAGGCTGTTCTATTATGTCTGACGGGTGGACCAATCAATCCGGTAGAACTTTGATCAACTTTCTAGTTTACTGCCCAAGAGGAATGTATTTCCTTGGATCAGTTGATGCTTCAGACAAAAAAAGGATGCTACGTATTTGTTTAGTTTACTGGACAAAGTAGTTGAAGAAGTTGGGGAGGAAAACGTTGTGCAGGTCATCACTGATAACGCGTCGGCATACAAAGCTGCAGGGAAGATGCTAGAACAGAAGAGACCACATCTATTTTGGACTCCGTGTGCTGCCCATTGTATAAACTTGATGCTGAAGGACTTTGCAAAAATTAAGAAAGTTGAAACATGTATTATGAATGCACAGAAAATCACCAAACTTATATACAACCACTCATGGTTGTTGGCTCTTATGAGGAATAATTTCACAAATGGACATGAATTGGTGAGACCTGGGGCAACTCGATTTGCTACTCATTTTTTGACGATTGCTAGTTTCCTGGAACACAAGCAGGCTCTGAAAAAGATGTTTGTTTCTGAAATGTATTCATCATCGAAGTTTGCAAAAGATGAGGATGGAATAGCAGCTGAAAATATTGTCTTGAGTGCACATTTTTGGAAGAAGATGGAATTTGTGCATAAAACAATTGAGCCACTTGTTCGATTTTTGAGATTGGTGGATAGTGATGAAAGACCTTCGATGCCATTCGTTTATGATGAAATGCAAAAGACCATAGAAAAAATAAAAGAGGTACATGACATGAAAGTAGAGCGATACAAGTTATTTGTTGATATCATCACCAAGAGATGGGCGAATCAATTTTGTCATCCTCTTCATGCTGCAGCATATATGCTTAATCCTCAAACTCGTTATCGCCCTGACTCTAACATTGTATGCTCTTATTTGACTTACATACCTTTTATGATTTTTTTAACAATTTCATATTGCTTGTATTTGATTGAGAATAATTTTGTAGCCAAGTGAGGTGTATCGTGCATTCAATGATGTCATTTGTCGTTTGGAAGTCAATGAGGTAGCTCGATCCATGGCATCTTTGCAGGTCAAGATACTATTATTTTTAATTTTTATATATAAATGTTTATGTATAACTAAATATGATGATTCATTTTGTTTTAATATTTTGTAGTGGTCCGATTTTGTATCTGCAAAAGGAGATTTTGGACATTCTCTTGCAATTACCAATAGAAAAGTCCTCCACCCAGGTAAAATCCACCTTTCTCCAGATTTCATATTTATTGCAAGCTTATAAGTAAATCAATTTATCAAATGTAGCATCATGGTGGGAGCAACATGGTATAAGCTGCCCTGAACTACAAAAAATAGCTATTAGAATACTTAGTCAAACTTCATCATCATCGGGTTGTGAACGTAATTGGAGCACTTTTGACCAAGTACATACCAAAAGAAGAAATCGACTTGCAAGAAAGAGAGTAAATGATCTTGTATATGTTCATTACAACATGCGGGTCAAAGAAAACGAGTTGAGGTGGAGGCATAAATATGATGCAGTTAGTGAACATTTGAGTTTAGAAGACTCGTTAGATGAGTGGGTTGGAGAACGGGACAACCCATCCCCATCGGTATGTTTAAATAAAGCTTACATCACATTCATGATTTTGTGTATGAATTTTTTTGAATTGAAATGAATAGGGTATGACTTTTTTTATGCAGGATGATTTCTTTGGTACCAATGTTGGCAACAATGATGGTGCAGATGAAGAGGCCTTTGTAGCAAATGAAAGTGGCAACACATTGAAAACTGCAATTGGATCGTGTTCTACTACGTCTGATGGTTTTTCTTTGCCTCCTCTTCCTAGTGGACAAAATGTTGATATTGATGTACATATTGACTCCCAACATAATTTGTCTTTGCCTCCTGAACCTGAGGGACTTCATATGAGTGGGAGTTCTATGCCTCCTTTTACGCAGGGGTCTCGTGTTAATGCAGATGATAGTTCTACTATTCCGATTGGTGATAATGATTCGGACTCCGAAGATGATTCAGATGATGAATTAGATGATTTAGTATTAAGCACTAAGTAAAATTGTGTTGAACATTCATTTTGTGGACTTGTATTAATGTCTTGTTGTTATTATTTGATAGAACACAGATGATGATATATGAACATTGTGTATATACTTATGACATTGTGGTATTCTGATGATAAATTGTGATGCTCTTTTAGGTATGTAATTATATGAAATTGTGTTCATTACATAAAGAATATGTTCTTCAGGTTTGCTCTTATTTGAATTACATAAAGAGTATGTTCTTTCAGGTATGTTCTTATTTGTTCTTTCAGGTATGACTCTACCGTTGTATTGTCATAATTACATACCTTTATGATTGTTGTATAAATACTTAAATTTGTGTATTTATGTTGAGAAATTATATAATTATGTATTTCAGGTATTTCTGTTATGAGTTGGCAAATTTTTGTATATGACCGATTTGGACCGATTCAGGCCGATTCAACTGAACCGATTCCTGGCCGATTCAGACCGATTCCGATTCCGATTCCGCCCTGGGTATTAGATCCGGAGTTAGGGTTCTACTTACCGTGTTCGGCTTACAGGGAGGCAAACCAAACTTCTCAATGTGGAGGAAAAATCTCAAGATAAGTATTGGTTGCAATGAAGCGTAGAAGACTTAGAAAGAAAGACGAATCAAGTTTGTGTTAATAATGCACGAAAATTAGACATCTCAAAAAGAATAAGAACATTTTACAAGATTCTAAGAAAAAGAATGAAAGATCTGACCAAGCAGGTATAAATAATAGCAATGAGGATCTTCTATCAGTTCCAACAAAAGAGAATTTAGGTGATGGTTGGATTTTTGGTTCGCTAATATCATATGTATCAAAATAGATGTTATTTTGATTCGTACAAATAGGTTGCTTGTAGAACCATACCAATGCGATAAAAAATATCGTTTCCACTAGGAACTTCACTAACATATTCTTATTATCAAGATTAATTTAAGCCGGTTTACGAGTGCTAGAAAGAACAATCAATTGATGATATATTTTGAAACTAACGACTAATCTATCAACTAAAAACTAATGGTAAAGGTTTAGAAACAAAAGATGGATTGAAACATAGGTTCACCATTTCACTTAATTGTTTCATTGAAGTCAGTCTATCTTCTCACCGCCTATCAACAAGATATATTACTAGCCAAGGAATTATAAATCATTTGTAGCACTTTGATCTAATAACTATCTTATGCAATTAGAAGTCAAATGACATATTGAATTGTTCTCATCCTCTATCTAAAATACATATGTATATAATTTATCGATCATACACATGAATCACTTCTTTCTCGGTAAGTTGAGGTGTAAACACAGACCACTCTATTTATGAAAAACCCAAAATTTCTATCTGTAGATAAAATCGGATCTCATTAGCAATAGGTGATTAGGTTATTGCATGCCTTAAATCAAAATAAAATTAACAATATATTCACATCAATTAAACAGAAAAAAAGAATACACTTCATTAAACTCCACAATTAAAATCCATTATAAAGCCCAGACAATGAAATATTAACTCCATAAAAAATTAAAATAAAAATATAAAATTCATTGCAATCGTCAAAATCATTACAATAGTAGGAGAGAAAAAGAAAAGAAGGAAAATAATGAAAGCATTTATGCACAATCTTCCTCCTTTACCGAAACTCCTCTCTAGTATTTTGCAGCTGCTTCGTCTGTTTTTTCTTCTTACTTTCATACTTCTTTTGGTTGGTTTTCGTATTGAAGGCGGCGAGGTTATATATAGAGGTAGGAGGAGGTTAAAGATATTAATAAACATGAACTCAAACATATTTGCTCTCATTCATGTGCATAAATTTTCAAATTAATGTATATCCATGGCATTATATCTTTGTGTACAATATTCTATATGCATGAATTCTAAGCTGCAATATATTTCTAGTGCAGATGTGCAAATTTGGAATAAATTTTACTTGGTCTTCCTCCTTTGAATCTTGATCTTTTTATCACAACATCTCATGTGATCTTGTACCTATAAATTAAGATTCATAATATTCATTAAAAACTAAGAATCAGCTCAAAATACAATGATTTCATAATTTTATTAGAACTCCTAAAAAGACATTCAAAACTCAATGGCATTGAGTCAAAACAAGACAAAACCATGTATGAAACATAAAAAATAATAACTATTTCACAAAGATTTATCAGTGGTGTGAGATATATTTTGGGGCTAAGGAAATTTTACTAGGTACTTTAAATTCAAGAGGCTGCAAGGTTGCATATTTTTTACAAAAGGTGGAATTTTAAAGGATGTGAAAGGTGATAAGGTTGTGATTAACAGGCAGAAGATTGGAAAACAGGTTGAAAGGGAGAACAGTTACGGTGGATCTTAGAGATTTAGACTCACACATGGATAAAGATAGCTTATATATATATGTATATATATATATATATAAATTCATAGATGAAAGGAACTCAGGAGCAATTGAGTGTTTTTCAAGTTTGAATCAAGTTGCTTAGAGTTATAGCATGTAGCTGCCCAAGTGAGGCACGGTTCATTGTCGGTTTTGGTGCAGGGAACGTGGCTGTTTAGTATGGGAGTTAGTACAAGGAGATCCTTCATGTTGGTTTAAGAGTATGGGAAGTATATTTTTTCACCAGGGGAAAAATTATTAGATATAGAACAAGAGCAAGCAGGCGCAGAAGAAGAAGCGTAAACAGTTCCTTGGGGCGCCGGGTGCCCACGCATTTGGTTTTTTAGAACCCTTGACGCCCAAGAGCGCTCAGCACAAGTTATGCGGGCCTGGCCTAATGGGCCAAGATAGGCTCAACTTTTAGATTTCTTTAAAAAATACATAATATTTTTTATGGGCTTTCTGAGTGATTTAGGCGTTTCGGCCCGAATAGCAAAAAAATGGTAAACGATTGGGCCAAACACCCTATATTTTGTGGTTTGGGGCCATATTTTTAATGACTTTAGATTTCATTTGTTGCCTAAGTAAATTTGATCTCTGTGTTAGGGCTGGCTCTCCAACAGCCGGGCCTGAAAGCAACGGTGCTTCTGTTTTGATTTTAGTTAACAAAAGCATTGTACATGGGTTGGACCATAATTGCAAAATCGGCCGATTCTGGGTGGAATCAGCCGATTTAAATCAAATCGGAAGGATTCCGCTTCAAAAAAGTATGCAAATTGGTCATGGTAAAAATTAGTCTATGAATCGGCCCATTTGAGCCGATTTCACTCGATTTAAGCTTATCCATGAATCGGTTGATTTAATCCGATTCGGAAAGGCCGTAAGGGATTGTGCGGTGGGTGATGACATGGGGGGCAATAACAGTGGAGGGTGCAGGGGATAGGCAGGACCGGCGAGCAGGGGGCACGGTGGGGGGAACGGAGCGGAGTGGGCGGGGATGGCGGTGGCACAACAGTCGGATGCGGCATTGGCGGGGGTGAATGAGGGGTGCCACATCATTGATCAGGGAAAGAGAATTTAAGAAAAGAAATTGTTGGTGGCATTCTTGTAATTAAAATTTTACTCAATTATAACTCGAGTAAAAAATAATAATTAATTTCAAATAATTTAAAAAAATCAGAAAAATATGAAAAGAATACTATAAAATATAATATAAATCCTAACGTCAAAATAACATATTCTATAATTAATAACCCATCAATTTTGACTTATTTAAGTAAATCAATTCTTTTTCGATTTTTTATGAATCAATCTGATTCAATAAGTCGGTTTCAATCTGATTTATTGTTAGGATTCCAATGCAACCATGGGTTAGACTCTCCTAAGTGGGCCGAACCGGACCAGCCCATGGGCCCGCTCAATTGACACACCAACTTAACGGCGAGGTACGACGGGCTCCAATCATTCTTGGAAGTAGCTTTTTAACAACTTATACTATTGTCACAAAAATATAGAACCATGAGATCTAAATAAATAGCTATAATTTCTTATTGTTGACATTGTTATATCTGATTTTGCAGATATTAAACCTTCTCTTTTCTTTCTCGCAAAGACTCCTACTTTTGTTTATTATCATTTTCTTGGCAAACTATTGTGTTTACTCCATCAAGAGTTCAAGGGAAGACTGTTAAGTATGTAACAATGTAATTTAATCTTGAGATTTTTTTTCCTTTTCTTATTTAATAATGAGGGCACCATCCCTGCGAAAGCATCGCCGTCTTTGTTTTTGTGCTGCTATACATCTTTATGGTATTCCTTGGCGTCAACCTTTATATATTAAAAATTGGCCTTTTTCTTTGCCTTTACAATTTACATATTTGTAGATTCGAAAATACTACTATACGCTGCCTTAATTGGCAGCGTATATGCAGCGTATCGTATCCAGGCCGTTGGATTTCGATCCAACGGCCTGGATCGATCAGCCAAAAACACCGCCCGCCCCTGGCTTCCGGACCGCCCTGGCCCCTTCCCGCCGGCCGCCCCTGAACCCGCCCTGCAGGCACCCCTGCCCCCCCGCCCGCCGGCAGCCGCCCCTGCCCCTGCCCCGCCGTCGCCCCTGCCCCCGCCCCGCCCCGCCCGCCTCCCCTGCCAACCCCTGCCCCCGCACCAGCCGCCTCGCCCACCTCCCCTGCCTCCCCTGCCACCCCGCCCCAGTCGCTTCGCCCGCGCCCCTGCCCCGCCCCAGCCGCCGCGCCCGCTGCCCCCACCACCCTGGCCGCACCGCGGCCTCCACCTCCTGGCCTCGCTCGGTGCTACGGCTCCCCACGCCCCCGCCCGGCCGTGTCAAGGCGTCTACCCGCCGGCCCACGGCGAGGTCGCCGGCGGTCGCGCGGCGGGAGGAGGGAAGAAACAGGGGATAAAAACGGGAGATGGCAATTTCGTAATATAAATTTGACTCGATCTCGACTCGAGTCAATAGTATGAAATATATTTTTTAAAAATAATAAAATATTTTTATAATAAAAATTTAACTCGATCTCGACTCGAGTCAATAGTATGAAATAAATTTTTTTACAAAAAATAAAATAATTTTATAATAAAAACTTAACTCGATCTCGACTCGAGTCAATAGTATGAAATATATTTTTTAAAAAATAATAAAATAATTTTATAATAAAAACTTAACTCAATCTCGACTCGAGTCAATAGTATGAAATAATTTTTTTAAAAAATAAAATAATTTCATAATAAAAACTTGACTCGATCTCTACTCGCCTCCCCCGCCCCGCCCGCCTCCCCTGCCACCCCATGCCCCCGCCCCAGCCGTTGCTCGTTGCCTATTCGAGTAAATAGTATGAAATATATTTTCATAAAAAAATTCGTAATAAAAACTTGACTCGATCTCGACTATGATAACTCCGAATATTCAAGGGCGTCAGCGCAGTGATGGCGATTATCAAAGCAGTGATGTAGAACGACTATGGTAGCTCCGAATTTCATAATAAAAACTTTATTCGATCCCGACTCGAGTTAAAATAATTTATTACAGAAATAATTTCGTAGTATTGACTCGAGTTCGACTGAGTCAAATTTTTATTACGATATTATTTATTTTTTTAAATTTATTTTGTAATAAATTTGTTTTATAATAAAAAATTGACTCGATCTCGCTCGGGACCGAGTCAAGTTTTGATTACAAAATAAATTTAAAAAACACTTGACTGGTCACTCCTCTCGACTCGAGTCAATATTAAGAAATTAATTTTAAATAATAAAATAAAATAATTTTGTAATAAAAACTTAACTCGCTCCCTACTCGAGTCAATATTATGAAATAAAATTTAAAAAATTTAAAAATAATTTCGTAATAAAAACTTGACTCGCTCCTGACCCGATTCAATATTACGAAATAAATTTTAAAAAAATTAAAAAATTATAATATTTACTCGAGTCTAGAGCTAATCAAGTTTTTATTACAAAATTATTTTATTTTATTTTTAAAATTTATTTCGTAATATTCACTCGAGTCGGGAGCGAGTCAAAATTTATTTCCTCATTTGTTTAGGCGCGCCACCCCCTGCCGGCGACCTTGCCGCCGGCAGCCCGTTGGCCAACAATGTCGCCGCCTCAGGGCTGGATGGGCCTGCTGGGAAATATGCGGCGCCAGTCTTGTGTGGGACCAAATAAAGTTTTTATTACAAAATTATTTTATTTTTTAAATTTATTTCGTAATATTGACTCGATCTTGTGTGCGATTGAATCAAGTATTTATTATTAAAAATTTTTATTTTTTAATTTATTTCGTAATATTGACTCGATCTCGTGCGAGATCGAATCAAGTATTTATTATAAAAAATTTTATTTTTTAATTTATTTCGTAATATTAACTCGAGTCAAGGACCGAGTAAAGTTTTTATTACGATTTTACCCTCCCCTGTTCCCCCCCGCTCTCTCTCGCCGCGCCACCCCACCGCCGGCGACCTCGCCGCCGGCCACCCGCGGGAGGGGGGGCGATGGCTACGAGCGAGGGCGGGGGCTGGGGCGGAGGCTGCGGCGGCCGACAGGGGCGGGGAGGCGGCAGGGGCAGGGGAGGCCGGCTGGGGCAGGCGGAGCGGCGGGGTGGGGGCTGGGGCGGCTGCCGGACGGGGGCATGGGCTGGCCGGCGGGCGGGGGCTGGGGGCGGCAAGCGGGGGCAGGGGCAGGGGCAGACGGCGGGGGCAGGGGCGGGGGCGGCTGGCGGGACGGGGGCATGGGGCGGCGGCGGGCGGGGCCGACGGCGGCTGGCGGGGGCGGCGACAGGAGGCTGGAGGTGGGGGGGGGGGGAGAGGGGGGATTGTGAAGGTTGATTGTGGACCGTTGGATTAGATCCAACGGTCCACAATAGGCAGCGCATTGGCGCTGCCAAAATAGGGCAGCGCACTGTCTAGCTGTGCCCTTTGTAGATTATATCCATATAATTCAATATATATATATATATATATATATATATACTTAATAATAATAATATAAACTAAGGTGGTTTTGATCGCATGCATATACCACGTTTTTCTGATAATTTTTCTTGAATTTGGAAAATTTTGACGGTAAAGCAATATCATAGACTATTATATTGCATCAACGGTTTAGATTAGATTATATAAACTTTTCTAATAAAATGGGTAAAATTAGAAAATAACAATTAAATAGATGCAGGAATTTAGCCAAATTAATAATGGATATGTGACAAAAAAAAAGTGACAAGCTTTTTTAATAAGAAAGGGTAAAATTATAAAATAACTATAAGATAAGGTGAAAATTTAGACAAATCAGCCGGTAATGTGGTAAAATCATAATGAAAATAATTTTACTTGGTGGACGTGTATTTGTGTGTTAAAAGTCAATATTCTAAAAGTAGTAACTAATTAATGAAAAAATCAATATTTTTGCTATGAGTTATCATATTCAAATTTTATAAATTTTTTAATTTTCTTAAATTAACCAAACAGATTCAAAATATATTAAACGTGAAATCTGCGTAACTTGCGTTCTATCGTGTTAGTGTGCGCGCGTGTGTATATATATATACATACATACAACAAAGTACATGGGGTGAACTGAAATCTCCATCCGCCTGGACCAACGAGATTTCGACGCTCATCTTCACCAATTTGTTAAAATTTCAATGAAAATTGAAAAAAATTAGAAAGTATAAAAATATATTAAGATTCCAAAATCCGGCCATCCACCAAAATCAACCATAGTTTATAAGGGATACCGGTTTCCAGGAGAAAGAAGCAAAGAAAAAATATGAAGGGACAACAATGACAACAACCTTACATCTTCAATGTGCAGTCTTGTTTTTTTTCCCTCTTAAAACAAGTAAAATTGGGATCCTTGTCAATGCAACCCTTTCGACTTGACATATTTTTTAAGATAATAGGAGGTCAAAATTAAACACATTCTTCTACACACCTAATGCCATGCATACAAATACAACCCACTTGACCAAGTCCCATGCCATATATGTTTACTCCAACTTATGAAGTTAAAATTCAAGTCGTGTAGAACAAGAGAGGACAAAACAGAGCAGACTTTTTCAAACCTCAAATCACCGCTTGTCCTTGCCCCTTCGTATATGGTGAATCATGTGGCTTTGAACCAAATTATCAAAATATTGTTAGGTCAATTAAGTTTGTAATCGGATCAAAACCGAGCATAGATTTAAAGCCGTGTTAAATTAAATCAAAAGATTTTGATTTAGTTTAGTTTGACGATTCGATAATCATTTTTATTAGAAGTTAATAAGTATAAGAAGGTTTATTTTATATTCTAATCAAAATTATTCCATATTTTAATGAGCCTAATATATAACTAAAATTATTCTAAACAAATATATATAATATATATATAATATTAATTATCTCAAAATTATTCATTAAAAATCAAATAATTTATACTCATCAGCATAAAACTTAAATTTTAGAGTTTTTTCTAAGTTTGGTTTTTCAGATCATATTCAATTTGGTTTAGTTCCAAACCAAAATCTAGCATTATTTAAAGGAAGAAAAATGCTTTTATATATGACATAAAAAAATTCAAAACATAAATAGGGTTGCAAGCAGTGAGGTTTCGATGCCATGGAAGGCAATTTATCATTACTATTTACCACTTCCTTAACCATTTACAATTAGCATATTGTTTACCACTTTTTTTATTGTTTATTGCTACCAACTTCTGAACGTTATTAAAATAAACAAACAGTTAATAATTGATAAATTTTGATTTGAGTCCATATAATTTTTTGACAATATAAAACTCATGCCAAAATCATTAAACTTCACCATATACTTACGTTAAATTAATCTTTAAAAAGATATAATATATAAAATTTTAATTAAACATATTAATAATAATATTTTTATTTATATAGATCAATAATATTAAAATTTTATTATAAAGCTAAATAATGACCTTTAACAAAGTGGTAAATTGGTAAAATGGTAATGGTAGATGTTTCTATCATTATGGGTTAAAAATGAAAGAAGCGCAGTTAAATTTATTACTTTTTTATCATTTGTTTAAATGTTAAAAAAAATTTAACTATTTATTTTAATTGAATTTGAAACAGTCTATAAAACGGTAAGTCAACCACTTGCCTGGACACTAATTTTTATTAGAGCCAAAAGTTTATTTGGGGCATTTAATGAAATCTATTTTTAGTCATTCAGGTGACTAAAATGCAGGTTTTACTACATCGTTTAAAACTTGTTCTATTAGATTAACCAAGGATCGAATATTAAATTAAATTGATAAAACAATTTAATTTTTGACATTTTCATTGTACTCCGCTCACCCTAGTCAGACTAGGGAATATCGTCCTGCTTATGATCCCCCTCGTCAGAATGCCGTGGTGGCCAGATTCTCGTAAGTGGGGACTCAACTCGCTCACCTACTTCGTGAAGAAAAAGGGAAGAGACACTTACCAAACTTCTGAACCAATTCTTTTTCGACGCCAACGTCCAAAAAGTAGCACAAGGTAGCGGTTGTTGGAATAGAAACCGGTGAGGTGAAGACAGTAGGGTTGCTTTCGCCATTTGAGTTGAGACTGACCTGACCCATATCATCTTGTTAATTCTTATATCCTCTTCTAATCTGGCCAACATTGTGAGATTAGAGACCAATGTCATTGGGCCACATTTTCACCACCACTAGGCAATCATAGATTGATATATATATATATACATATATATATCCGCCACCACTAGCAGGCCATTGGGATATTGGCTGTAGGACACATGAGCATGAAGGAATAGCTTTTCTCCACTAGCCTTGATTTGGGTTTGACTCCATTTCATTGGGTAGCCTTGTGATTGTTATTTTTGGTGTTATTTGTCTTCCTTTTGAAAAGCTTAATAAATAATTAACAATTATTGCTCTTGTAGAACATCTTCCATTCACTTCCACTTTTGACCCTACAGCTCGACATTACCTTCCCATCCTTTTGAAGCATTCGAATGAGATTAATATACACTCATTACCCATAAAAAATAACAGTTTTATTGACTTGCTCTTGGAGGTTGATGATTTCTCAGATCTTTATTCTTTTCTTCTTGAATAAAAAGCCCAACCATCCCCCTGATTGTCCATATATATATGCATGTACTCGGCTTGTCATTCAGCATGGAAAAGGTCCAGGTAAGGAGTCATATATAGATTAGATGTGAGACACAAAGAGTAGTTGGTATTATATGTAGGTAGTTCCTTGATCCCTCCTCCAATCCTCCCACCTTATAACCAAGAGTTCGATCTTCATGATCAATTCTTTTTGAGCAGCTATAAGTTGATATTAGAGAGCATCGGAACAATCGATCCAATGTATGTATCTTTTTTCATTCCATAGTGTTTCTCATTTTCGTCGCGAATCGATCATCGTGCACCTGCGCATTAGTGTAATGTGAATGAATTGGTTTATAAACAGATGGAGGGGTTGGAGAAAGTGTGGGACTCTGGGAGGAGAGCAAGCAGGAGAGTGAGCAGGAGCATAAGCCGGAACGTGAGCAGCAGGAATTGGGGCATGGAGGGCGTGTTTGCGAGGTCGACGAGGTCGATGAGGAGCCGGAGAGGCGTCGACGACGACGAGGAGGCGCTCCGGTGGGCGGCGCTCGAGAGGCTCCCCACCTACGACCGGTTGAGGACCAGCATACTGCAGTCCTACGTCGAGACTGAGAACTCGACCAGCCGGCTGGTGAACAAGGAAGTCGACGTCCGAAAGCTCAACGTCGACGAGCGCCAGGAATTCATCGAGCGGATCTTCCGAATCGCCGAAGAAGATAACGAGAAGTTCCTCACCAAATTCAGAAACAGGATCGACAAGTACGTATTCATAAATCGTACTCTTATTAATAAAATGGCTGTCCTTAGTTAATGTTGCATCTCCCTTAAAACATTTAACACAAATTCATTTATAAGATAGGTATTAGCGAGCCCAGTTGCTCACTAATTTCCACTAACCTTGCTCAATTAATTTTTAACTCATCATGCTACTTACAAATTAATTGCTGTCATTTTTGTCAAATATTCACTATTGGAATTGGATCCGGCGAAGGAAAAAGGGTTAGATAGGTTGGTTGAATGCCTGTTTTATAGCCTTCTGATTGCCAACGTTGAATTGGTCGATGGATTTGGCCGTCAATGCTCCCAAAAGGCTTACCTAATTGAAGAATAAAGAAATGATCTGTTTGCCATGTTGCTCGTGGAGTGGTTCGATTTGTGTATTTGGTTAAAGAGAGAACTTGTCATTACTCTTCGTTCAATTTGTTTATACCGTTTTCTAATAGCATTTGGCATTAATAATCATGAGTTGATCACGAATTTGTCTTGTATATCCAGCTAAGTTGTAGAAACTAAGATCAAGTCAACCATTTCATTTCACAATACTTGTGATATACTCAACTAGAACATATTCCCTACCAAACCAATTGAACAAAAAGCTGCCCTGAAATTTTTTGCAATAAATTACTAATGATCAAATTATCAAATTTGGTCATCTACCTTGGTGATTTATGATCGTCTGATTTGATGTTTCTCTTAGTCGATTGATGTAATTGGGGGTATTTACCAAATTTTTTATATTTCTTGTGGTCGGAATTATAAAAATTCCTTACCTATATTTTTCTAAACAAAAAAGAACTCGGAAAAGCAGCTGATTAGTGGCAATTGCAGGGTAGGCATACAACTGCCGGCAGTGGAAGTTAGATACGAGCATTTGACAATTGAAGCGAATTGCTACGTCGGAGGCAGAGCACTTCCTACTCTGTTCAACACCGCAAGAAATCTGATAGAATCGGCATTGGCCGTGGTTGGGATCAGACCGGCCATGAGAACAAAAGTCACCGTCTTGAAAGATGCTTCTGGTATAATAAAACCTTCTAGGTATGGTTGCATGACTATCTAAAACAGTATAATAAAACCTTCAATTAAATAGTGAATCCCTGACAAGTGCACTTGATTTGTTAATGTTTTTCCCCTTTTGATACTCTGAACTGTTGATAGGATGACACTGTTGTTGGGGCCTCCATCATCAGGGAAGACTACTTTGCTACTTGCGCTTGCCGGGAAGCTAGATCCGGACTTAAAGGTGACTGGCAATTTTTTTAAGTTTTAACTATTATACCCGTTGCCATATTTAGATTTTTAACCGGTAAAGGAGTGTATTTGCTTCATCCTGATTAAATTGGCTCTACCGAATTTTAAAATTATAGATAGGATATTTTAATAAAAGATGAAAATATTTATTAGAATTAATATTTAATTAAATATTAGCTAAAACAATGTCCTTTTCAACAAAAACCGAGTATTAAAAATTTAGAATTAAATTATCCAGTACAAATTAAAATGGTATGCATGTCTAAATTATTATAATTTATCTGTTGTATGATTAGAACCTATCTTTAACATTTAAAATAGCTCATGACATTTTCTTAGCTTCTATTGAATTTACACAATATGTCTAGAATCCATGTTTATATCCGATCCAAAAATAGATTCAGATTCAGGTTCAATCTTTTCAAATATATAGTATATCTAAAAATATTTAGATTAGATATAGATTCAGGATGATCCAATCTGAATATATAATATTTTATAAAATTATACTTTAAAAATATTTAAAATAATATTTATTATTATTCTTTATCTATATTTATATTAAAATCTATATTATTTATATCATTTTAGTCAATCAGGTTATCAAATTCAGGTTTTACAAATTCGGATAGGATTCGGATACAATAAATCAAATAAATACAATCCTGGGATCTGAACCCATCTTACACAATGCCAATACAATGGTGAGAGATTCGGTGATCATCCCACCCACAATGCATACATAACTGAATAAATAAAAGTAATATTAGTCAAAGTCAGAAGAAGAAGAAAGAAGAGGAAACGGGGATGATGATTGACGCGTGCATTAGTTGCCTAGGAGTAGTTGACAATGCATGCATTCCAACCTCTCAGTCTGACAACACACGTTCAACTTTTAGGTTGAAGGAGAGGTGACCTACAATGGCTACCGACTCAACGAGTTTGTCCCACAGAAAACGGCCGCCTACATCAGCCAAAACGACGTTCACGTTGGGGAAATGACCGTCAAAGAAACGCTCGACTTCTCCGCTAGGTGCCAAGGCGTTGGCTCCAGATACGGTATTTTTATGACTTTTATCACTCTTTTGTTATACGTCGGCAATAATGCTTTTCTTGCTTTTACGCGTATGTACTTCTGCTTTGTGCCTCTATTTTATTCCTCTCATTGAGTAAACTGTTATGTTAACAAATAAAAATACAAATATACGGTGAGATCATGGCCAGGTAAAGTTTACATTGTTGGATTACACTTATACACAAAATCTCCTAATTGGTTAATCCAATTAATTAGCTCAATATCTAATATCTACGAGAAAAGATTTTATATATTAGTAGAGATAGTGCTTAGTATTTACAATGTTAATTTAGTTGATCATTTTTTAAAGAAATGACTAAATTGGTTAATTTGACTAATTGAGTTGCGCCCAATTATTATAGTTGGTATGAAAGCCATTATAAGATTTTGTTGGATAATAAAAGTCTCTCTAAACATAAATTCAAATTAGTAATATTGGATGATGAAAGTCTTTCTAAAAACAAATTTAGATTAATAGGCTCGCAAAACTTTAAAAAGAATTTTTGGGGACAGAATATTTTTGAAGTATGCGGAATATCAGATCGTGCATTAATAAAGTAGGTGGGATGTAACAACCCCAATTGGTTAAAATTCAAATTAATAGGGTTATGAGCCTTAAAAATAATTTTGGGAACGAAATATCACTAAAATGGGCGAAATGAATGATCTTCAGTTAGTTAATCTAATTACTTAGTTTCGCATCCAATATTTATTAAGGTAAAATCCAATATATTAGTATGGGTTAATCACTTTTGAAAGTTTTTCTAAAAACAAATTTAGATTAGTAGGCTCGCAAAACTTAAAAAAGAATTTTGGGGACAAATATTTTTAAAGTATGTGGAATATAAGATCCTGCATTAATGAGATAGGTGGAATGTAAGAACCCCAATTGGTTAAAATTCAAATTAATAGGGTTATGAGCCTTATAAAAATAATTTTAGGAATGAAATATCACTAAGGTGGGCGAAATATATGATCTTCGGTTAGTTAATCTAATTAGTTAGTTTTACATCCAATATTTATTAGGGTAAAATCTAATATATTAGTATTGGTTAATTATTTTTGAAGAAATAACCAAGTTTATCAGTTTGCATTAATTAGATCATATTGTTACATATAAAACAGAAAGTATGGTCTAAAGTTAATTATTGACACGAAGATCTAATATATTAGTCGGAATAATGCTTCCAATTTTTAACTTGATTAATAATTTTAAAAAGAACTAAGCCCATCGATTTATATTCATTAGGTCAAGTCGTTACATATATAAGTAGAAAGCATGGTCTAAACTCAGCTATTAAGTATGGTCTAAACTCATCTATTGGCATGGTGTAGAGCTGTTGACAGAGCTTGCAAGGAGGGAGAAGGAAGCCGGTATATTCCCTGAAGCCGAAGTAGACTTGTTTATGAAGGTAAAATTTATCCTTTCAAGTAGGTCTATAAACTTTAAGTTTATTTGTCATTTATTAAAACTAATTTATATAAAATAATTTAAAATTTTATCAAATAAAAATAGTAAATAATTGGCAAAATTAATCAAAGCCATTTTAAAAAGGGGAGTAGTGATAGAGGGTTGTATTGCTACCTTGTATCTATTTATAAAAAAATATTTAGTAATTTCTTGCCCAAGTAATCAATATCTCATAAGAAGTACTTAATGTAATGCTCAATTTAAATATTCTAATTTTATTTTAAAGGAAACATTCAATTTAGACTTTTATAAATCAATTTAAAAACTTCATTTAAGTTTGTAATATTAGTTTTAATAGGATATTATAACCTGATGAGATAGTGTTTTTAAAAAATAATTATATTTTGATTGTTTTACAAGTAATAAAACGGAGAAAACACAGTAACTATAAAACCTTTAAAATTGATTGCTGGTACGAAGAAGACAATTACAATTAAAACCATTAACTAGCTAGTAAGCAGAAACTACAACACTACTTCAATATGATCGAGTAGATGATGTGAATCTGACTCAGGCATAGATTGAGTAGATGATGCCAGTCTGAGTCATGCATTTGGTGAAATGTAATAATGCCGACATCAATGATCAAATTACAAGCGCGTTAGTCTAGCTTGGGCTAAAGTTAACACGTAAATGTGACATTTCACCAAATTGCGTTTGAAAAATTTTATATTTATATATACTCGTCGCAGATAATGTAGTAATTTCTTGTAAGCTGATCAATATTTTGTTTTTGCTAATTGACATAGTTTATTGTTTAATTATAACAGGCCACTGCAATGGAGGGGGTTGAAAGCAGCCTACAGACAGACTACACGCTAAGGGTAAATCATCCTCATTTTTTACGTGCCTACCCGTCTCTCTACTTTGTATAGAGTCAAAATTAAAATATTTAATCAAAGAAAATTATTACATGTTTTTAACATAAAATTAAAATTATTTTTAATATATGTTTGCAATTATTATCTTATAAAAATAAATATTTTTGTTAACATTAAATAATTATTTATTATTTTTATTTAAAAATAAAATAATAATATTTTTTAAAATTTAATTATATATATATATTAATTAATAAATTTCAAATGTACCTGCTCCCCATCTTGCACCACGAATCTTTAGCCAGTAAAATGGACTAAAATTAGCCCGGCCACTTTTCCCAATATAGCCTAATGAATTGATGTGTTGAATATTGGGTAATTGATAAGTAAAGTAGCCTGTGAAAACATTTGATGGCTCAACAACAACATTCTTTTGACATTGTCAGATACTCGGACTTGACATATGCAGAGACACAATCGTCGGCAATGAGATGATGAGGGGCATATCCGGTGGCCAGAAAAAACGAGTCACAACAGGTTAACACTGTGTTTGTTTTTTATTATTTTATATTAATATTTTTCTGATTAAAATAAAACTTGCAAAAAATATAAACGGTTAAAACAAGTGTTCGTGGAAAGATGAAGTAAAATAATTAATGATATTACCCCTCTGTACAAAATATAATTAACAATGGATTTTTTTCCCAAAATAACGAATTGCATTGACCAAGCTTTTTTTTTTTTGGAAACATCCTATTTCTCCTTTTGACTTTTTTTTAAATTTTTTTCTAAAAGGATATATGTTTTTCAAAAAATATGATATCAATTTTCAAACACAATTTTTATACCTCTCACACATTAAAGATTTTTGCAAAGCTCTTTTGTTATCAAATTTTATTTAAAAATAATGCTAAATTAGATTTTGCTACAAAATATGATATAAGACTTTGCTTCGCAATGAGGCCATATGAAATATCGACCCTATATTTTTTTGTTGAGTCAAAATTGAATAAAAGTGTATATTATTATTTATCAGCTCTCTTTTTAATAAAAAGGATGTCAAAAATTGAGCTCTGATTATGTAGGACATTTAACCAATCAACATATAACAAAAATAAAAACAACCAATTAAATTATTATAATTTATTTTCAATAAAATAAGAAAATGTCTTTAACAAATACTCTATCTTTATTATAGGCTTGCGCCTGACAATAAAATCTTGATTAATGTAGGTAAATTAATATGAGGAGGCATAGCTATTAATATAGGAATACCAGTGGCTTTCAAATCTAGTGTCACATTTAAATCGTATGGGTGTAGTTTTTTAATATGGAAAAAAACATTCTAATCATCGAACCAACCTTATAATCTAACGACCGATATTAAAATCAGCTGAGTAAAGATATAAGTTGCCGTTAATACTAATTAATTCTTTATTAATTAATATATGGTAAATAATTTTACAATACAGGGGAGATGATAGTGGGTCCAACGAAGACGCTGTTCATGGACGAGATATCAACGGGGCTGGACAGTTCGACCACGTACCAGATAGTGAAATGTTTGCAGCAAATAGCCCATCTAACGGAGGCTACCATCTTCATGTCGCTGTTGCAGCCCGCGCCCGAGACGTTCGACCTCTTTGACGACATTGTCCTACTGTCCGAAGGGCAGATCATCTACCAGGGCCCCAGGGCCCACATTGTCGAGTTCTTTAATAGCTGCGGATTTGCTTGTCCGGACCGCAAGGGCACCGCCGATTTCTTGCAAGAGGTACCTTCCTCTATTTCTCCAATGCGGCCCCTCATTTATTTAGTGATTATTATTATTATTATATTAATTGCTTGAAAACTAATATTTTATCTCCATCACCAGTTTCCCATTATTTCTCAATTATTATTATTATTATATTAATTGTTTGAAAACTTATAATTGTATCCCCGTCGCCACTTCCCCATTATTTCTCAATTATTATTATTATTATTATTATTATTTAAAAAGAGGATAAAGTAACAAAATTTCTTCGGGCATGGGCAAGAATTTCTTTATCACGGTTGCCGATAGGATTGGTAGGAAACAATTCATTTTAGCGGTTTAGTGAATTCAATCATGTTTTATTTTTTTTCTAAAATTTTAGTTGTTTTTCATGGAATCTATGAAAATTTTTTAGTGGTGGTGACATTGGAGTAGAAATTTTTACACTTTCTTGCAAGAGGTACCTTTTTCCAATGCTGCCCCTCATTTATTTAGTGATTATTATTATTATATTAATTTCTTAAAAACTAATAGTCGTATCTCTACCGCCAATTTCCAATTATTTTTTAATTATTATTATTATTATTATTATGTGAAAAGAGGATAAAGTAACAAAATTTCGTCTGGCGTGGGCAAGAATTTCGTTATCATGGCTGCCGATAGGATTGGTAGGAAAGCAATTCATTTTAGCGATTTAGTGAATTCAATCATGTTTTATTTTTTCTAAAATTTTAGTTGTTTTTCATGGAATCTATGAAAATTTTTTAGTGGTGGTGGCATTGGAGTAGAAATTTTGTTCACTTTCTCTCGTGAGCTTTCGTTTTAAGGATAGATAGGATCATTTTTAAATGGCCAAGAGTACTATTTTTCTTCTTTGCCCCTCACCCTCCTCTTATTAGGGAGGGGGCTCCTAAAAAAGCTCTCTCTTTAGCAATTGCCCAATTGTGATATTAGTCGTTGCAAGCACGATTTTGAGTCTTTACACAAAGGCTCCAGTTGGTATAGAAGAAAAAGTAATATTATGTGCACCACCAAACTCTCCCTACCTCTTTCCCCATCTTAAGTATCTTTGGCTCATTAAATTAGTCAAGGTAGAGAAACGTGAAAGAAATTTTAGTAGTGGAGAAAAGAATTCCCTAGAAGAAACTAATGGAACTAATAGTATAACCTCTTTTAGAGAGTAAGAAAGGAGAAAATAGTAGAAATAAGGTTAATCAAACCACAGGGAAGAGTTGGCAGTCTCCCCCATAGATCATATTATTAATATCCACACCAGTTCATTAACCACTTACATTCGGTAATGGCGGCGGCTGACCTCTGACCATCTTCCCTCAGTAAAATCTGCCTGCTGTGGCCATCTTTCGCACGGGCCCTGTAATTCTAGTTTAATGGGAAGTGAACTCAAGATGAACGAGAAAAAATAACTATGTTATCGCCTGTAATTCTAGTAAACAGGCATAACATCAGGAATCATAGAATAGAGCATCATTTCACCTTTTAATAGTAAAAATTTTATATTGTGTTATTTTTAAGGAAACAAAAAAAATGCTGATGGGGTGCTTTGGACTTTGGTTCAGGTGACCTCCAGAAAAGATCAGGAGCAATACTGGGTTGACAAGAAGCAGCCCTACCGCTACGTCCCCGTCTCAGAGTTTGCCGCCAGATTCAAACGCTTTCACGTCGGCCTGCGCCTGGAGAACGAGCTGTCCGTCCCCTACGACAGAGCCAAATGCCACAAGGCCGCCCTCGTCTTCACCAAGTACTCCGTCCCCTCCCTCGAGATCCTCTACGCCAACTTCGCCAAGGAGTGGCTCCTCCTCAAGCGCAACTCCTTCGTCTACATCTTCAAGACCGTGCAGCTCATCATCACCGCCGTCATCGTCTCCACCGTGTTCCTCAGGACCAACATGCCCACCGACGACGAGGCCGACGGCGGCATCTACCTCGGGGCGCTCCTCTTTGCCATGATCGCCAACATGTTCAATGGCTTCGCCGAGCTCTCCCTTGTCATTGTCAGGCTCCCTGTCTTCTACAAGCAGAGGGACCTCCTCTTCTATCCGCCGTGGGCTTTTACGCTGCCGACGTTTCTACTCAGCATTCCCATTTCGGTTGTGGAGGCTACTGTTTGGATGATCACCACCTATTACACTATTGGCTTTGCACCCGAAGCTAGCAGGTATTGCTGCTCTTTTCGTTTTTGGCTAATATGGTTTTATTTTATTTTTATTTTTTCAAAACAAGTGGATTCACATTCTTCACAGGTTCTTCAAGCAGTTTCTGGTGATCTTTCTGGTGCAGCAAATGGCTGCTGGGGTATTTAGACTGATAGCAGGAGTTTGCCGGACAATGATCATTGCCAATACTGGTGGTGCACTCACCCTGCTGCTCATTTTCTTGCTTGGAGGATTTATTCTACCTAGAAGTAAGAACACTCTGTTTATATATATAATCACCTGGCTTCACATTTTTGAAGTTGATATTAATTAGTGACAATTGGGTTGTAGGTGAAATTCCAAATTGGTGGATATGGGGGTATTGGGTTTCCCCACTTTCCTACGCCTTCAATGCCCTTGCTGTCAACGAGATGTTTGCTCCTCGGTGGATGAATCAACCGGTAGTTAGATAAAACCAACGCCATTATTAGATATTAAAACCTACAAGAAGTTATTTTTCATGTTTCCATTGATTTTCATGGTGCTTACTTTCTTACTGTTTTGAATCTCTTAATAAATTAGTCCTCAAGGGGAGATAGATCTCTGGGCTTGGCCATAATGGATGCCTTCAACGTGTTTGCTCATCGTTACTGGTTTTGGATTGCAACGGCTGCTCTATTGGGATTCACTGTCCTCTTCAACGTTCTCTTCACCTTGGTGCTCATGTACCTCAATCGTAGGATTCTGTCTATTTTATGCACGCATCTATATTTTGTGTCATTTAATTTTCAAACATTTGTCAATCTTATATGCAGTTCTGAATTTTGTTTTGATGAACAGCACTTGGAAAGCGACAAGCTGTTATATCTGAAGAAGCAGCTTACGAGATGGAACAGAGCCATCATCAATCCAATGGTGACTCGAGCTTCAAGAGAAGACGTCCTGCTTCACAATCTCTATCGGCTAAAGATGGGAACAATACTCGTAAGCAGCTCTCCTACTACAGTTGCTCCCTCATTTTCTTCTATATATAAGACAGGCTTGCATTTGCTATGTTTTGGTATAGTGATTGCTTGAAGTCTTCCATGACATTATCTAAGTTGAAACTGTGCGTATTTTCTTCTTAGAAGCAACAATTACTTGCATTCACACTCCCATGGAAACGGCCAGTTACATGGTCATGTTAGGAAATATTTTTAATGCTATTAGTAATTAATATGGAAATAATTATAGATTTATGTACCTTATGTGGATTTATATGTCAGGTCATATCAATTGACGCATTTCTAATGGCATTGTAACTTGGTTTTTCTGAAAATTTGTCTTGTGGTTGATCATAGCATATTTCTTCTTCCAGGAGAAATGATGCTTCGACGAATGAGCGGCTACGCCTCTGGAGGTTTGCATTACAGTGCTGACAAAGCCCTTGATGCAGCAACTGGAGTAGCTCCAAAAGAGGAATGGTGCTTCCATTTACTCCTCTGGCCATGTCTTTTGATGATGTTAGCTACTTTGTTGATATGCCTCCGGTATGTACTTCTTCTTCTTCTACCATCAGATACCAAAAATATGTTGGAGGCATGGATCTAATTTTATTTTTCTTCAAGAATTCTCATTTTCAATGATCAAGACTATAAGTTTATATAAAATGTGAGAGTTTAATATTTTACAGGAAATGAAAGAGCAAGGGATTACTGATGATAGACTTCAATTGCTTAGGGGGCGACGGGGGCCTTTAAGCCTGGTGTTCTTACGGCACTAATGGGAGTTAGTGGAGCTGGTAAAACAACTCTAATGGATGTTTTAGCTGGTAGAAAGACCGGGGGTTATATTGAAGGAGATATTAGAATTTCCGGGTTTCCCCAAGAACCAATCTACCTTTGCCAGAATCTCAGGATATTGTGAACAAAATGATATTCATTCACCTCAGGTCACTGTAAAGGAATCCCTTATCTATTCTGCATTTCTTCGTCTTCCTAAAGAAGTCAGCAAGGAGGAAAAGATGGTAAGAGTAATTAAGAGTATCAAATTTTGTTGATACTATCTAATCCAATAATTTTTACCATACTTGCTAGCTAGGTAATTGCTGATTTTGAAGCTCTTAAGAACTGACAATGTATGCTATGCTTTTAAGAAGATATTCACTGACCAAATGCTAAAGCTTGATAGTCTCATGTGCTAGGTATTTGTGGAAGAAGTGATGGATTTAGTAGAGCTTGATAATCTCAAAGATGCAATAGTGGGTCTTCCAGGTGTTACTGGGTTATCAACAGAGCAGAGGAAGAGATTGACAATAGCTGTTGAACTTGTTGCAAACCCATCAATTATATTTATGGATGAACCCACGTCTGGTCTAGATGCAAGAGCAGCAGCAATTGTGATGAGGACCGTTAGAAACACAGTGGATACTGGTAGAACTGTCGTTTGCACCATACACCAGCCCAGTACTGACATTTTTGAAGCTTTTGATGAGGTAACTGGTGCTTTCAGCGCAATGTGCATCTTATGAACATGGTTAAGCAAGAATTGGAGAATTTTGGAGTTAATGTTTAAAAAGGTGTCCGAATGCTAACACAACTTTCATTTACAGCTTTTGCTTATGAAAAGAGGAGGACAAGTTATATATGCAGGGCCCCTGGGCAGGAACTCCCACAAGATCATTGAATATTTTGAGGTATATCCCTTTCTGCGCAATTGTTTCATATTGCATCCATTCTTTCACTCATTTGGATGCTACCATTAATATTGGTGTAAAAGAAACTTCCATTTTTACAATTAGGCTATACCGGGTGTCCCAAAAATCAAAGAGAAATATAATCCTGCTACATGGATGCTGGAAGTGAGCTCAATTGCTCTTGAAGTTAGACTTGGTATTGATTTTGCCGAGCACTATCAGTCGTCAGCTTTATATCAGTAAGTACTTGAAGCAGTTATTGGTGGCTTGGATATTATTAGATTATGTTTGATACAAGTTCTTAATGCGCGTTTCTTAACAATTTTGTGCTCTGAAAACAGGAGAAACAAGGCTTTGGTAAAGGAACTCAGTACACCAGCACCAGAAGCCAAAGATCTTTATTTCCCCACAAAGTACTCTCAATCCACTTTTGGCCAGTTCAAGTCTTGCCTTTGGAAGCAATGGTGGACTTACTGGAGAAGTCCTGATTACAACCTTGTTAGATACTTCTTTACACTGACTTGTGCTCTAATGATTGGCACCATTTTCTGGAATGTGGGAACTAAAAGGTATAGGTTTATTTGTGTAAATTATTAATCTGTCAACAATTGAAGTCAATAGAGATTAAGAAAAGTAATTAGAAAACAGGTTTATTGAGTTTGTAACCATATCCTATGGTATTTGATGTAGAGACAACGCTGGAAATCTGAACATCATCATTGGAGCAATGTATTCTGCTGTTCTGTTTGTGGGTATAAACAACTGCTCCACTGTACAACCAATTGTTGCCATTGAGAGGACTGTTTTCTACCGCGAAAGAGCCGCTGGAATGTACTCGGCATTACCCTATGCACTTGCACAGGTAATCAACTACATGGACGCTATTTCTATAAAAAAATCGTGTCAGTGGGAGATTGAACCTCAACCTTTACAAGTTGGAAGTTCATTGCTTGCGTGCATTATGTGCAGGTTCTTATGGAAATCCCGTACGTCTTTGTCCAAGCAGTCTACTACACCCTCATTGTGTATGCAATGGTGAGATTTGATTGGAAAGTGGAAAAGTTTGCCTGGTTCTTCTTCATCACCTACTTCACCTTCCTCTATTTCACGTACTACGGTATGATGACGGTATCAATAACCCCAAATCATCAAGTGGCTGCAATCTTTGCTGCCGCATTCTACTCACTCTTCAACCTCTTCTCCGGTTTTTTCATCCCCAGACCAGTAAGTTTTCGCTTCATTACTCTTTTCATAAGTTAAATTACCAAAAAAATATTAATAACCATATATCAGCTTACGGTCATTTACACTTGCTTTTCTCCATGGTTAAAAAATTGGAATGTTAACCACATGCGCATTCGGGTCGTTTCTGGAATTTGGATTGTGAAAAAGAGAACGAAAGTGTGAAAAAAACACACTTTTTCATTTGGTTTATAAGAAAATGTGAGGAAAAAATTGTTTCCCATTATGAAGGAAAATCCCTTCATAATTATTTTTTTATGAAAAATGTACAGAAATGAGAGGAAGTGAAAATTATGCTAAATGATTTTTTTCATCTGTTTACTCAAACATATGAGAGAAATTGAGTAGAAAATTGATTTTTTCTCTCGCATCTTTTTTTTTTTCATCTTCTCACTATCCCAACAGCCAGTAGATTTCCACTACTTAAATATTAGTGTAGGGTGCAGTTATGTAGAGGATTGTATTCTCTACGTTTATAAAGAATTTGCTAAAGAGAGTGCTTTATAACCGCAGAGAATAAAACCAGCCACACTACTATAATTTACTGTATTAATTAATTATAGCCAATGGCACAAAGTAAGAAATAAGGTGCCGAAAGGTGTTATAGTCTTGTTACAGTTAACATTATCTGTAAGACCTAATGAATAATTAGAGAAGCATAAATAATAGTACCCACTTATTTTTAAAATAACAAAATTGTCATAAAGATATTTAATGGGTGAGTGATTTGCATAAATGTGATTAACTGCAAGGCCTTTCAGCAGATTACCACTCTTCTCTGTATTAAATAAGAGACAAATTACTTTGCATATCATATGTTTATTGTTTTATAACTGCAGAAAAAGTCTAAGCATGAATAATTGCAAGCATATAGGACATTTTTTTGTGACATGAGCTAGTGTATATAGATGAACACACAAGTAGGAATATGATGCTAAATTACCATACATGATGCTACTTCTTGCAGAGAATTCCAAAATGGTGGGTCTGGTACTATTGGATTTGCCCAGTGGCATGGACTGTTTATGGGTTGATTGTGTCTCAATACCGTGACATTTCTCAGGTCATTGATGTACCAGGCGAAGAGCGGCAGGCAATCAATTCCTACATAGAAAGCCATTTTGGCTTCCGAAGTGATTTCATGGGGCCTGTTTCTGCAGTCTTGGTGGGATTCACTGTCTTCTTTGCTTTCATGTTTGCTTACTGCATAAAGGTCTTGAATTTCCAACAGAGATAGAATGTACCAGGGTCTCAAAATGGCAGGCCAGCTTTTGTTTTTTTTGTTTTGTTTTTGGGTTCTTTTTATTATTTTGTAATGTGTTAGGGTTCGGGGCGGGTTATATATTGAGCATATTGAATAGGAGAAGATTAGAGATATAAAGAATAATCATGTAGCGAAGAAATTTAGTCGTTCTAAGTGCCATACACAGTTCTGTACGTACTAAGGAAGACAACACTTCCTTAATTTGTATGTGCATTTATTATTACATAATTTTAAATTAAATTTAATTGGATCCTCTGTAAACGAGGGTTATATCTTTTCATCTATTTATTATTGATCTCAAAGAAGAAATTAAATTAGGGCAATCCTATTCGAATTTGAATTCTTATTTACAGGTAGGGGGCGGGTTAGCGAAACTGCCAATCTAATTTACACTTCAAAGTAGATTGATAACACAAATAATATTTTACGGTTAATCTATTATTAATGAGATTTCATTTATGTGAATTTAAATTGTAAATATACTGTGAATCTCTTTTAACATTTATTTTTTAGGCTTACAAGCCTGTAAATCGATTTACATAAGTTAGAAATGTTTAAAATGATTAACGGACTTATAGTGTTTTTAGGGCTAAACTGTGCATAGTATAAAAATTGAGTGGATACAATCCACATGAAAAAAAATAAATCTCACTAACCCACTAATGTAAATTCACAGTTCAGATTTACAAGTACAATTAAAATTGTTAGTCATTAACCCCCTTAATTAATTTAAGGTTCCTACACATAATTGTCTTTTATTACAACAAAATCAACTTAAAAAATATATTTTTAATTAGGAGTATTATTCGGCTTTTGAAAGTTCACTATCATTTTTTCCCCCAAAGCTAATGTGCTTCACTATATAAATTTGTTTTTCGTAGTTTATTGAAGTTTTGGGAATTTATTCACACCCCAATTATAATTTCCATATTATTATTAGTATTCTGACTGCCGACGGTTCGCTAGGGTGTATAATAGGGGATTGCACATAGTGTGGCTAACCTTCTCGGAACTATTTTCTTTCCAAGCAAATCGACCAAATATTATAAAAGCCGAGTCTGGAACTTACACAACGGGTATCACAAGACACCCAAGGACATAAAGTCAAGTCGGCACCCTTTACTAACGTAAGCCCCTGGTAGTTCATTTGGCAACTCAGTAAAGCTTTGCTAAATTAGATATAAAGTCAATCTTAAATATGATAGAGTTCTAAATTTTGACTATTGTTACGGATCTTATTTACGTCTCAAAATAACTAATCATTTTAAGAGACTTATAACCCATTTTATTTAATATTTATCACTCAATTTCAATCTTGATGTGAAACCATGACTAGTAATATTAGAAACCCATGTCCCCATACTAGGATTGTTACATTCCACATGCTTTGGGTTGCTCACTCTAATGCCTCCCACTCTAATGGACTTTCTCTCCGATCCTACGAGATTTTTTCGGGCCTCAGGTAGTCAGTCCTCTTTTGGTAGCCCAATCCTTGGTCGCTCTCTTCTGGAGGCGACGAGTGGAGATATGCGCTAGCCCTAACACAAGTGGCACAAGTGGAGTTCCTGTGCTGCCTTGCATCTTTACATTTGCTAGTTGAAGGACTGAAATACGGGGAATATTGAACCCTGGCAGAAGAGTTAGATTACCTTTGGATTGGCCAACTCCACAAGAAAAGAGAAGTGCATATATGCAATGGACACTGTCCGTTGCAATTGGGTTACAAAAATTTAGCGGTTGCAAACCCGTTGCAATGTGGTCGCAAATTCACTGAAGGTGTTTTTTCTACTAGTGCTTTCTTGTAGAGAAAATGGAAAATGAAATTCTTAGGGAAGAAAGAGGTATTTGGAAAAAATTGAGAAAATTACGTGTTCATGTGTGCGTGTGTATATTATATTTATGGCTCATATAGAAATTAAGTTTATAGATGGATAAGTTTTTTCCGAGGTTATATAGCTAGAAAGGTAAGTTAAAACTTTTGAAACAAGTGACACACTCACATGCCTCTAAAAAGACTAAAAGCTTATCCCTAAGTTCGCATGCTCCCAACGGCGTACAGTGTACATATCACACACATTAATTAACATTGAATTCCTTTACAGCAATCTCTCTAGATCATACAGCTGCATTTTTTAGCTTCCTAGCCACAAGCTTATGCTTCAAGAAAAGCAACATTTTGTCAATTTTTTACTAAAAAATTTATAAGAAAAGCGAATCATGAAAGGGAGAAAATTGAGGATATAACATTAACATTTAACACTGGAATTGCCCAATAAAAAGGGTAATTAAATAAAAGTACAAGTGCACCTTGAAACAATATATTATTGTTCTACATATATACGCAGATTTAATGATCAATAATAATGTACCAATACCTTAGGAGGTAAATGAGAACCAAATATTTGCCATAAGCCCATAACCACGTTTAGTGTTTGCTACAAAATGTTGAACATGACTCATGCAGCTGCAGGTTCGTCAATATGATCCCCATGCACAGAAGCCATGACCACCACGGCCAATTTCTGCAAATTTAACTTCACCACAGTGTCCACAAACATCTTGGTGTCATCAACATCGTTCCCATCGGGAATATCAACTATGTAGGACTCCAACACAATAGTATAAACATTTGGTTGATCAACACCTTTGAACTCATTGACGGATGTGACGGACCGGTAGTTCTTGAGCCTATGCTGCCCCCCACCACGCTAAAGCTCATAACATGCTCCACCTCGTCCACCATCTCCAACTTCTCGACGCTGGTCGACGCCGGTAGGCCGGATATGACCGTGACCTCGCGGATCGACCCGACGTCGCCCTGCCCTGCCGTCATCGAGCAGCTCTTGATGAAGTGCTTGTACCTATGTGGTTTGTCGAAGCTGCGGACGAGGGGCCAAACGACGCTCGCTTGGGCGTCGATTTTTTGGGCTATGAGGGAGGTGCACGTTCCCCGTTTCGGCTCCGTTATGTGGTGAGCTCGAATGGTGGGTTCGAGCGCGGCGAACTCGTCTCCGGTGAGGCCTAACTGGTGTGGCTCCATGGTTGCTATTCTTCTTCGGACGCAGCGAGGAGAGGAAAGATGATGAACTATAGGTGTGGCATGAAATAACATCGATAGGGTTGAGTGTGAAATGGTTGGTTGTGTATATGCTCTCTTTCCCAAGTAGACATCACAAGAATACTGTGATCTTAATCAAACCACTGGGATGATATGAGCCAACATTTTTGGGTGGTCTTGATAGAAATATTATCGGCTACCTCAAAGAGAAGCCCTGTATGTGAAAACGCCACTACATAGGAAAGAATCATGGGATGTATTTGGAAAATTTTCGTTTTTAAAAAATAATAATCATGTGATTTTTGTTGGGCCCTGGGATCCAACAGGTAATTTGCAATAGGTGTTACTAAAAGTTAGTTGAAGAAATAATATTTCTCACTAACATTATTTACAAGTTGGGCCCTTGGGATCCAACAGTGTAATTTGCAATAGGATAGTTACTAAAAGTTAGTTGAAGAAATAATATTTTCTCACTAACATTATTTACAAACAATGTGAAATTAACACAATAATTTTAATTGATTGTGAGCTCTTAGATCTCCTCGTACTAAACAACCAACAACCTTAAATTATTTTTAAAAGTTGAAGGTCAACATGAACTTGTACGGGCTTGTAGGAACAAATAGAGCTGCATTATGATGACCTTAATTAATTGGATATAAGATTAATTTTGACAATTTATAATTATATCCGAATAATATATTGGATCTTACATCAATAAATATCGAATATAAAATTAATTTTGGAGATCTAACAATCTGCCTCCTAAATTAAGAAATTTTGTTTGTCAAATCCTACTTGTGGGCAATCTAATCTCCCGTCTGATATAAAACCAAATTCATTCTAATGTCATTTGTAATTAATGGGCATAAATCATCTCTTTAAAAATATTAACTTAAATTAGCCCATTTATTATCTCATGAAAATGTCAAATTTTCTATAAAGTAGAGAAAATGACTCCCAAAAGAATTCAGCCTACAACTCTTATGGCTTTACAATTTTGGATATCTATAAAATATTTAGAATGTCTACTAGAAGAATTGAGTCTACAACCACTAAGGACTTTTCAATTTTTGCTCACTTTGAAGAAGAATATTCTCTTCCCTACATGTTTTAATTATTTAAAAAAAATTAGCCAGAGTCCATTGAGTCGAACTGAGGTCAGCTTGGGCTAGCTCTAGTTTGAGGCAAGCCCAAGCCTTTGGCGAGCTATATAATCTTAGCCTAGGCCTATTTAGTTTGGTAGCTAACTCGTTGCTAATCCTAACAAAATTTCAACAACTTGCTCCATCAAAATTTACATTATTAAGAATTTCCATGGTAAAAATCGCAACATATTATTGAGCATCCACAAGACTGATGCCTTAAAATTTTCTCTGAGATTAAAAAATTTGTAAAAAACAGAGACGTTTTTCTTTATGATTGATATCAGCTAGCGTCCATATTTTTTATCAGATCAAAGAGAATTTGCCCACAGCCGCTGTCCCATCCGGCATTCCCCCCACCGGCTTCCCGTCGCCCTTTTCCACTGCTACCCCCGCCCTCGGCCACAGCTGCCGCCCCCCATGCTTCCCGCCGCTCCTCTATCCTATTCCTGCCAGTCACCCCCTACGCCCGTAGCCCCCGACTGCAGCCGCCGCCCCTCGGCTTTCCCACCGCTCCCCCCATTGCCCCCCTGAGGCAGCGACTGTAAAACCCGTGACTTGAGTCAGGGTTTTACGTTACCGAACCAGTCAGTTCGGCCGTTGATTCGAGTCGAGTAAGTTTCATTGAACCGCGTGCTAAGTCGAGGCCAGCCGTGAGTTATGAGCGATGAGAGTTAGTTGTACATGAATATATGATGATAACGTCGAGAAGATGGTGAGAAATGAGTTATTAGAATATATGAAAGTATGCAGTATTTTTTTCTTTTTATATGTTTGATCGAAGAAATAGTTTTAGGCAGAATAACGCGTTAGGACGCATTGGATTATATTCGGGTGGGTTATTAGTTATAGAGCATGTCATTTAGATGTTGTTGTGTTTGTTTTAGTTTATGGAATTTTTCCATATTTTTCTAGATTTTTTAAGAATTTATTACGAACTAGTTATTATTTTGACTCGAGTAGGAATCGAGTCAATACATAATTATGAAACTGCCATTGAGGGTATTTTTCTCCCTCCCGGCACTTACCCTCCCCAAACCCTCGTGCTCGTCATCGCCGATCAACGCCGCCCCGCCCCGCCGTGCAGTCGCCGTGCCGCCACGACCCACCCCGGCCACCGTCTCGCCGCAACGACGCCAAAATCGCTCCACAATCTGCGACGCGCTCCCTAGTCGATTCGCCGCCGTCCGGGCCACTCCGCTGCCGTTGTGACCCCGACGACTACCCTCTCGCAGTCGCCGACATTTCCCCTATCATCCTGACCACTGTCGAGGCCGGCCGCAGCCCCGATCGGAGCACGCCGCCGTCGACGGCCATCGCCGCCCCGACTACCTTGTTTGACACCACCATTGGACCAAGCTCATAGAGGTGGTGCAGATAGACCCCCTGATTGCCTTGTCCCGAATCATCGCCGGAAAACTGTCGGAACCGCCGGAAAATTGGATTCGTGGGAAATTTGCCGGATCATCGGCCGAACGCACCTGGTCCAATCTGATCGGACTTTAGACACCGCTAGGTGCCGAATTCGAGTTTCGAGCCACAAAACGGAAACCCTAGCCGTCGCCGATTTTCGACGACGCGAGGTATAATTTATTTTAATTTAATTATTTAAAATATTGATTATTAGAATTGCATGCCAAGATTTTTGTGTGTGTTATAAATATATATTTAAATGTAGGTTTGATTAAGAATAGAAATATGAAATTGTTTGGTTGAGTGGTGTTAAAAATGGAGGCTAAGAAACTAATTAGGGTAATTAGGTAATGATTATGATCTAATGCAAACTAGCCTAAGTAGACTTGCTAGAATTGATATAGGTTGATGTGTGTTGATTGATGCGTGATTGTGTTGATTGTGTGTGCATGCTATAGGATGTGTGATTCATCATGCGGGCGTTAGTTTTTAGCTTGATTGTGTAGGTACGGTGTAGGAGCTCGCCGCCTAGGTGTGTGGACCCGTTTCGAGCTTCTACCAGGTCCGTTTAGGACTCGTTCTCTATTTTTACGCTACTCTATTGTGTATTTGATTTATCCTGTACAGGACGAGTTAAGCGGCGTTTTATCGGATCCCACTTAACTCGGGCCATTTAGCCAACAGTTCTTTTTTCGGATTAATAACCCTCGAGGATGAGATCCCTCGAGTTTGTTTTCGAACTTCAGATCCAGCTCACGATGCCTTCGGGCCTATTGTATAAATCCCAACCCAGACCTATATATATGTATAGTTTTCGCGTTTTCAGTGAGAGATTGAATGAGGGAAATCCGACCACCGTGCTACGCGAGCGGGCACGTGTGAGTCGATAGTGGGCTCTAGAATGGTGTGTAGGCCGTTTCATTCCCGAGGGATCTTGACAACTCCACCTTTGAGTTCCTCAAACCCGGAGAAGTATGGAGGTTCACGGGTACTACATTGTAGCGCATGTCTAAACTTTTGGTTTCAAAGGGTACTAAAGGCGACTGCCTGAGAGTACTCGGCCTTCGTGCTCAAGGCCAGGAGTAATATGGAAGGTGCAGAGGGTGGAAAGGAATGAGATTTGATGCGAGAAGCGATAGAGAAATGGCCGAGGTATGAGAATGTGAAAGATAAGGGGACACTGTCGACTTGAGGGCGACGACTCCCGTATGTGCCCTGATGAGAGTTCTTGAGGAAGTATATGGTTTTCATTCAACAGGAGAGTTTGCTCTCCTGTGCCAGATTGATATTAGTTATTTTCCGGGCCGGTAACACTCGTTACTGACGGTTTTTCTATATATATGTAGGTGAGGAATGCGAGCGATGAAAGCTGTCGAGATTGCGGAGGAGCAGCACAGAACCGCGCACACATGTACCTGCCACATGTAACGTATAATGATGTTGTGTTAATGCTATGTGAATCATAATTTGACGTGTTTAATTGGATGAATTGATTGTTATGAAATGAACGGGTAGATGTGAATGATTAGGGAGCCTTGAGTTCAGCCTCGGCTCAGATGAAAATAAATGAGATAATGATGGAATGTCGCAGTAGATTGTTATGTTTTGTCGTATTTTGATAAAATATTATATACCCTTGTTGTCCGCCGATCGACGCCGCCCAACCCAGCCCCGGCCACGGCGTCGCCCTGCCGCCCCGACCAGGTCCGACCCCCATCGGACCGCCGCGACGCGAGGAAGCCACGCCGCGATGCTGCTCCCGTGTTGCGCTTCCGTCGCTGATTCCGCCGCCAGCGACCAGTGCCGCCGCGATCGGTCAGTCGCCTCAACACCCTCAGCCTTCCAGCGACCTTCCCCGACTGGAACGGAGGCCATCGCCGCCGTGGCCGGCCAGATCTAGCGACCCATCGTCGCCGGCTCTATTTTACCATTTTCTGGCAAGCCGCCACCTCCATTGGCCATGCTGATGTCATAGATGAGTTGGGCTCGCCGAGCCGGTTCCGAGGGTACCCAACATGACCACTTTTCGGCCAATAAACGCCGCCGGCGATTGTCGCCGAAAACCACCGGAAGCCACCGGAAAACCGTCAATAGCTGTCGGAAAACTCGGAATTTCTGGAATTCACTGGATCTTCCGCGGGGCTCACCCAGTCGAGCCCGATCGAGCTTTGGATGCCGATGAGCGCCGAATTTGAGTTCCGAGACATGCGACGGAACCTTAACCGTCGCCGATTGTCGACAATGTGAGGTATAATTACCTCCGATTGATTTATTTAAAATTGATGATAATTGTTAGCACAGCATGCTAGGACTAATTATTGATGTGATTAATGCTTAATTATGAATGAAGTGATAAGAGACATGATTTGATGAATAGTTCTTGAATGTGAGTGATCTAATGAGGTAGATTGAGTTGAGCATGCTAATCGAGTAATGTAACTTAGGAAAAATACAATAAAATTGGTAGGAATAGGATGAGTAGAATTATTTTCATATTTATGATTATTGATTGTGATTGATGTTTATTGAGTTTGATGCATCATTTAGTTAGCGGGCGTTAGTATTTAGTTTTGATGTGTAGGTATGGAGTAGGAGCTCGCCGCCTAGGCGCGATGACACGCTTGGAGCTTCTACCAGGTCCGTTTAGGACTCGTCTGTTTTACTCTTTTCTATTGTATGTTTGTTTTAATGCCTACAGGACGAGTTAAGTGGCGCCTTATCGGATCCCACTTAACTCGGGCCATTTAACCGAATAGTTTTCCGGATTAATAACCCCTCGAGGATGAGATCCCTCGAGGATGATTTCGAAAACAAGATCCACCACAAGTTGCCTTCGGGCCTATTATATAAATCCCTACCCAGCCCTATATATATGTAGTTTTCGCGTTTTCAGTGAGACGAGAGATGGAGAAATCGACTGCACGTACCATGTAGAGGATGCCGTGACAGTCAAAGCGGGCTCTGGATTAGTGCCAGCGGACTGTTCCATTCCCAAGGGATCCTGACAACTCCGCGTTTGAGTTCCTCACACCAGGAGAACGTGGAGGTTTATGGGTACTGTTTAGTACAGCGCATGTCCGGACTTGTGGTTCAAAGGGTACTAAAGGCGACTGCCTGAGAGTACTCGGCCTTCGTGCTCAAGGCCAGGAGAAATATGGAGGTAAGGAGAGGGCTTAGGATAAAGTTTCACGAGAAGTACTGAAAAAGAAGTGCCGAGAGCGGCATAGTACCAGCAGCAGATCAGTAAGTTCGGGATGCTACCGGGTCTGCAGCCCAGTGGCTCCTCAGTAGTGCCCTTCAGAGTGTTCACGTGGAGTATATGATGTTTTTTTATATGAGAGTTTGCTCTCATAGCCAGCTTGTTATAGTTATTTTATTTTTCGGACCAGTAACACTTGTTACTGACGTGTTTTTATACTATATGTAGGTAACAATTACGAGTTGGAGGAGCCAGTTTGGACGGAGGAGCACGGTTGTCGCTTGCACACATGTCAGTCGATTGAGTGTTTATATTGTGTTATGATATTATTATATGGTGTGAATAAATGCTTGAAACATGATGATGTGACGTGATTAATTGTTAAAATATGATGCTATGAGATGAAGAAAAGCTAGGACATGATGACAAGAGGTGAGATGTGATCAGAGTACGCAGCAAAAGTGTGGCCCAATTTTTATAATGAATATACGGTATATTAGATTATGTGTGATTAAAATTGTTGATATATGTATATGTATTGGTGTGTGTTTGAATTGCATGTCATTCATGTAGTATCATGTTAGGGTTTTATGCATTCATCCATGCATGACAAGTCGTATCTACATCTTAAGACGTCGAGATTAGATCCACACGAGTTAGGTTCGAGTTAGCCGACCTAACCGGGGCTTATAACATGCCGGTTCGGTTCATGAGTGTGAGTCGGATTTGGGGTGTTACACGAGCCAATATAATGAAATAAAAAAAAATTGTAATAAAAACTTGACTTGCTCCTGACTGGAGTCATGATCCAATTGGGAATAAGTCAAGTTTTTATTATGATTTTTTTAAAAAAATTATTTCATAATATTGATTCGAGTCGGAAAGGAGTTAAGTTTTTATTATGAAATTGTCATTGCCCTTTCCTTTCCCCTCACCTCTCGTTTTGTCGCGCCACCACTGGCCGCCCGCTGGTTAGTGCTATCACCGCCTCACGGGGGAAGGGAGGGGAAACAAGGCTTCTTGCCATTCCCGCGGGAAGGCGTGCGGGAGGGTGGGAGGCAGGAGGCAGGGGCTGGGAGGTGGGAGGGAGGCCAGGGGGATTGTTGTGGGCCGCTGGATCAGCAGTGCTGTATGCGCAGCCCCCTATATATATATATATATATATATATATATATAATATTTGAAATGCCTTGGCATTGTTTAAATTTGGTACTCACGCATTAATTTGTATAAGTGGTAGGTAGATGAAAGCAATGCGAATAGAAAAGTCTAATCCTTAGTTTGTTGCAACTCGAAGTTTTGATGAATATTCAAGTGGTACGACACTGAGAATTTTTTTATTTTGTGCAATTTTAAACAAAAACATTTAAATCACAATAAGGCATTTTTGCCGTTGAAAACGCTCCATTGATCGTGTGCCACATTAGGGCATGGCGAGACCTACCCATAAAAATGTATGCCACACGGCACACGCTAATATTCACCAGGATTTAAAGGGTGTAACTATGGCAGTGTAATCTAAAACATTTCATCTTAGGCTCTGTTTGGCGGGAGAGGATTTGCTATAACATCTGCTACAACAAACTCCCTGTAATTTATAGAATAAAATTACAAATTACAGTTATTTTTTAAATTTCCATTAATTGATGTGATTTAAAATAATACAAAACTTGCTACAAGGAGTTTGTTGTATTAAGAGCTTCAACAAATCCTTTCTTCTGTTTGATTAGCATAAAATAAATGTAAATAATATATAAATTTTAAATGGGTAGGATAGCCTAGGAGGCAATTACAAGAAAAATTTCCAGCAGATCTATTTTCTTAAAAAAAATAAAAAATTTTCCTCCTCCCTCCCACTACTGTCCATGCCTTCGCCGCTGCTGCCGCCCTTGCCGTCCTCAAAGGCGTGGGCGTGGCTAGGAGGGTTCAAAGGAGGGTATGGGTGGAGGCAAGGGCGCGGTAGAGGTGTGAGCTTGAAGGAGTGTGTAGGCGAGGGTGGGGGCTCAGCGGTGGGCGTGGTTGTGGGTGGAGGCTTGGGCACGGCGAGGAGGGAGGAGTGGGCAGAGGCAAGGGCATGGCGGAGTGCATGAGCGCGGGCTCGACAATGGGCACGGGTGCTGGTGGGGAGCGCGGCGGCGGCAGTGACGTGGACAGCAGTGGGAGGGAGGAATGGAAGTTTTTTTTTTAAGAAAATAGATCTACACCGTCCGATATAATCGGGCGGTCCAAATGGGGATGATTGCCGGAAATTTTTCTGCAGTCGCTCCAAGCTATCCTATCCCAATTTCAAACGGTCAACCTTATTAAAAGTAATATTATATAATGCATTTTTAAAAATAATAATACATTTTATTGTATTTTGTATTGAAATTAATTATAATTATGATTAAACGGGACATTCATGTGCTCTCTTATTTAGAAAAAATTTTTCTACCTTTTTTCTTATTTCTTGAGATAAAAAAAGGTAAAAATTATTTGTGGGAGAGCACACAAGTGACCTATTTAAAAGTAATCATAATTAATTTATGTTATTACTTAAATGTAGCCATATTTTATTTAGACATACAATGATTTACTTAGTATTATTTTATATATAAATTATATTAAACATATCCACTTTAGTAAGTTTGAATATTTGAAAATTTTAATGTCATTAACAATACTTTCATGTCAACTAAACATACCTTTAAAATCACCTTCTTAGAAATTGTTCTCCTTTGAATATGTGTCTCCAGACGGAGATTTTATTCTTTTGGAGTCTCCTATTTAAAATAGCCAGAAAATTTTACACTAAGTTTTTAAAAACAATATCCAAATGGGGCTACCACACCCTATACATATTGATGCATATTTTCCCCCAAGGTGAATGTTAATATATTTCACACAGTAACAATCTTTTTCCTTTATGGGTAAACAAAATGAACTTAACTTCTACACGTTGCACATATTCAGAAAAGAAAAAATCCGCTTCTTGTTTTTTTTCCTAAATCCCTGTTCAGAAGCTTGTGAAATGCTTCTGCCAATGGTATTATCCATTTTTTGCAAGCTACACAATGTAGAGTCGCATCAATAATCTGTTTGCACATCTTTCAAGATGAATCAAAACTCAATGACCTGCTCTTTGTGCTTATTCTTTCTGCACCAAATGCTCCACATCTCCAAGCTCCAACTCTCTTTCCCGATAATCTGATCCATGTTGAAACAACAACTCAATCTGCTCAAGGGTTTTACCTTTGGTCTCAGGAACAAAGAAGTAGACAAAAGCAACAGAGGGCAGAAAGGAAACCAAACATGCAGAAAGTTCCAGTAACAGAAATGGCTTGTGCCATAGATAAGAAGGACATGGCCACTAGACCACTGCTCACCCGGTTTCCCACTGCCTCAAGTGCAGATGCCTGTGCCCTTAGTCTCAAGGGAAATGTTTCTGAAGTCAAAACCCAACTTATAGGACCTATTCCAATAGAGAAGAAAGCAACATTGCCACAAACTGCTAGAATTGTTATTCCAATCCCAACTTCCTTTGAACCCCATCCATGGTGCATAGAAGACAATGCAATGGCCAAGCCAAACAGGCACACAGTCATTCCGATTGCGCCCGCCTTCAATGGTGGCTTCTTCCCTACTTTATCAATAAAAAATATTGCAACTAAGATAAATGATGTTTTGGTGAATCCAACAGCAACTGTTGCTGCAAGTAGTGCTCGATTGCTTTTGATTCCTGCATCTCTAAAGATGGTCGGACTGTAGTAAACAGTTGCATCAGTGCCTTATCTGTTGGAGGCACTGAATTCCAAGTCCGGTTACAAGCATTCTTCGAATGCTGGGTGAAGGTTTGAGCAGTTCGTACCAGACACAGCTCTGTCCATAATTGTCATCAGGGTTCTTCACCCCAGCCGCTTGTTCAATCTCAATCAGTCTCTGCCCTGCTTCCTCCTCATTCCCAAAGACTTTTAACAGCACAGACCTTGCTTCTTCCTGTTGAGATATTCCCTCTTATGAAAGCGTTCAGTCACATTGAAAGTCGTGAAGACATGAAGATAAACCAAGAGGTACGACGAATTCCATGAGAATTTGTGGAATACGTGAAGAGACTCATTAGTGAGGATTACAATACTCAAGAAGTAGTGTTTGGAGTTGGCTCTTCACTTTCAAGCGGTATTTATATCTCTAGTCTATAAATAGGTGATTAGAGGTATGTGTTCGGTGTGCTTTTCCTTTGGGGAAGTTCCATGGAGTGTTCTCCTTTAGGGAGACTTGAGGGATTACAAATCTAAACAGGGTCATTATTGGTGAGTGTGTTAGAGAAGAAAGTGAAATTGTTTCTTGTGAGGTGAAGATATGACTTCGGGTTCTTCGACAAGATCAACAGTGGTTAATTTCTTTTCTTTCTCTACCTTTGTTCTGTGGATTGTAATTGGGAGTAGTGTTACTCTTTTGGGTGGAGTTTTCCACATTTGGGTAGAGTTTCTACTTTTATTGGGGTGAAGTTTTTCACATTTTGGTCGAATTTTCTACATGTCTTGGGTGGAGTTTTTCACATATAACAGGGAGTGGTTTCACTCACTAGGGGAGAGTTTGGAGAAGTTTTTCATCATCTCAAGTTGAAGTGGGGTCGTAATCCAGGGTGTGAGATTGATCCATTTTTATTTGAGGTGTATGTTAGTTTCTCAATTTCTCAAAAATTGTATCTTTCAGATTTTGTTATTGATCTGATTTAGGTTAGAGAGTTTTCTCAATTTTATTTCGATACTTGATTGTAAGAGATTTCTTAATCAAAGTTGATCGAGTAGGTTGGTTTCTTTTCTCTAAATTGGGAAGAAAGTTTCCATCCATATTTATCTTGGGTGTCTCCTATTCATTTCATCGAGTAGGGAAATATTTTCTGGCTTGTTTTCGTTGGAGTGTATATTTCCAACACTTCCACCTATTCTGCATAGCCAACCAGACTGCTGGAATAACAAGGCAAACCAAATAAAAACCGAGGAAGAATTCCCACAGCTAGCATCACCCTCCAGCTTATATGTGAGGAGAGCCCTGGAGGCGCATAGTTAGAGACATAGCCTACGAGGACGCCAAGGTTGATAAAGATCTCAAGGAAGGAGGTTAGAGCACCCCTGGCTCAGCAGGTGAGATCTCAGCAATGTGGACTGGAGCAATCATTAAGCCGAAGCCAATGCCAATGCCTGCTAGAAACCTGCCCAGCATGAGATACTCAAAGGAAGGTGCTGCAGGCATGATTGCTGCACCTATTTGGAAAACTACGGCTGCAAGACCCATAGTCCATTTCCTACCAATGGCATCCTGAGGTTCTCCCCACCCAAACTTCCTAGAAGGGATACACAGTGCTCAGGCATCCCACCAGCACTTCTTCTTGTACTTGGGTTATCTTCAGATCATCATGAATGAATATGATCGCATCACTCATGACTGCAACATCTGCATATTTTTACAATCAGAGGAAAGCAAAATTAGGTAGGAAAAAAGTTGAAACATGGTCTTCTATACGCACTTTAACATTATGCAGTTAAGATGGAGCGTGTGCCTTTAGATGATGAGCTTCAAAATTCGGTAGTAAAAATGGAACATGCTGCCTAATATGTAATTCAACAGTAGGTAGAAATAAGCATGGAAAATGCTGTTTCAGATCAAGCATTTCGACCTTAGGCAGCCAAGATTGAATAATTATATGCTGCTATAGAAGCAATTTGGCATAATGTAGTAAAAATGGAATGTAGCTGCTTTAGATGCAATTCCACATTAGGTATTATGCAATTGGACATCAGGAAGCAAAGATGGAACATGTTGTTTTAGATGCATTTCAGAATTTGGTACTAAAGATAAGAACATGCTGTTATATATAGATGCCACTGTCATCATCAATACAAAAGCACTATCAATCACGTTGTGCCATTCAAATCGAAGACTGGAAATCATCACTACAATCCAAAATCAGCATGGAAGATCACTTTATCCATTGTCATTTCTTACCTATAAAATTAAATATCTCAGCCACATATATATATATATAGAGAAGAGAGAGAGAGAGAGAGAGTCTGAGATGCGCTGCCTGGCTTTGCAGCGCACTGGTCGTTGGATCGAAATCCAGCGGCCATCAATCATTTGACTCCCCCCCTTCTGTAAAACCCCTGACTCGAGTCAGGGTTTTACGTTACCGAACCAGTCGGTTCGACCGTTGGTTCGACCGTTGGTTCGAGTCGAGTCAGTTTTATGAACCGCGTGCTGAGTCGAGACCAGCCGTGAGTTATGAGCGATGAGAGTCAGGTGTACCTGAATATATGATGATAACGTCGAGAAGATGGTGGGGAATGAGTTATCAGAATATATGAAAGTATGCAGTATTTTTTCTTTTTATATGTTTGATCGGAGAAATAGTGTTAGGCCGAATAACGCATTAGGACGCGTTGGATTATATTCGGGTGGGTTAGTAGTTATAGAGCATGCCATTTGGATGTTGTTGTGTTTGTTTTAGTTTATGGAATTTTTCATATTTTCTGGAATTTTTTTAGA